>APFE031253305.1:3308-28002 GCA_000404065.3 Pinus taeda | reverse complement strand
GTTCCCTACTTCCTAAAGGGAATACGGCCGAGGTAACCACTGACCAATCTTTTAGCTACAGGTTCTAGCCTACCTGCGACCAGAGAGGGCTCTCTCTTTATAGTTTAGCTTTGTTGATGAATGTTTTTAGGCTAGTTATGGTGTATTGTTTTGTTTGAATTTGGTGGGTTGGTGAATTCAGATAGAACTGAGATACAGATTATAGGACAGTTTGTTCCATTGGGCAATGGAGTTGAGGTATTTGTGCTGCTGAAAGTAGATTTATGAAGACAGAATGTTGCTGCAGAGCCAGATAGGCATGTGTGAAGCAATCTTATCAGATTTTTGATGGAATTATGGAATTAGTGAGTGAAGGTCAGTTAAGAATCTTTCACTATGCTAACAGAGAAAAATGAAATTATTGCTTAAGATACTATCAATTTACCTAATTTTACTTATTTCTGAAATAAATTTATTTAATATTATTAAAATTATAAGGATTATTAAATTTATTAATATAATTTTTACCTTGGTCCTAGGGTCAAAAATAGCCGTTTAGTAGCCGTTGGAGTCTCTACTCTGCTATTTAACATGCTAGGCCAGATCTGTCTTCAACTTGTCCTGACGATGAACCACACTAGTTGGTTGGAAACACGTCGACAAAAGTCTTTCTCATGTGATTTACGCCGAAGCTCTTCTTACAACTATGATGGATCACAGAAGCCTCAATTCTACAATTTTCACCATGACAGAATTAGTTCAGACATGAGCAATCAAGAATTCATATCCATGGCTAATCCAAAAGAAAACATATTTAGAAATAGAGATTGAACATAGGGTGTTTCAAAACAAATCCTAGGCTATTCTTTTTCTCTATATAGTTTTCTTGAGGAACAACTAAAGTATTTTTCTCTGTTTTCATGTCTTAAGTTATGAAGCGCAGTGTTAAAGCATAATTGAGTCTTTATTGTTATAACCATGGCTAAGTGTTTCAAATAGATCATAGCTTAATATTATATATAAAAGTCTTGTGTGGGAACAGAGTATAGAGGAGAATCGTTTATAACACAGAATCTATTAAAACAACTGAATTCAAGAAAAAGAGAAATAGGTGAGAGAAGGAATGGTGGTCGTTCGATCTATAAGATCAACGAACCAAATCTAATCGGACCGAGCAGGATACTTTATCGCATCGGCGGAAGTCTTTGTGGATGGATCGACATGGCGATGAAACGTGGACCGTTGGATCATACGCTTAATCAATGGCGGAGATAAGCTGTGTGCATTAACTAGAGAACGGTTTCCAAATGGTTGTAAGCAGTTATCGGGTGGCCTCAAAAGCCGTAAGCGGTTTTCCCAAATCAAACCCGATGAGGTAATGAACCGTAATTTAGTTAATTTGAAATTCGGGCGTGATTGGACCGTTCGTCAAATGGACGATCGGACGGATTTCGGGCGCGAATAAGCACGAAAATTAATCTACAATCTAGACCGGATGGGATTATACAACGGATTGGAGTTCCACTTGAAGTCTAGGTTATGTGATAGGAAATCGGAAAATATAAAGGAAAGTGATGTGGAGCAACTAAAGGGTGTGGAATCGACAACATATATAGTTTCGGCTGTATAAGTTTTGAACTCCGGCTTTTGAGTTTCGGAGCGGGATTTCCCCGTATTTCCTTTGTAATTCAATAAAGTTGTATAGGCCGAGTTTTTAAAGGAAAGCAACAATAATGCTTCCGACAGAGATGTGTGAACATAACCATAAGTCCAAGTTTCGATAGTTTATATATGGATGGAAATATCAATGTGATCGGGGTTTCCCGCGTCATTTGTGGTATCAGAGCTAGCTCAATGCTCTATAAGGATTGGTTTGGAAATTGAATTTTAAATCTCAGTATATGTAAAATTGCACTGAAGTGAATTTGATACAGATGGGGATCAGACTTCAACGGACACTAAGATTAGAATGAGGAAGCAATGAACTTCTGATGAAGGCCTGGTAAGAATGTTTATTTTGATAATTTTGCAAAGATTTGTTTTGAATGTCTAAAGAGAAACAAAGGATTGAAATTTCAAAGCAGAAGAACTCTCAGATGAGTAAAGGTGACAGTACCCGACAGTAAATGAAATTACTGAATGAAGGAAGGAAGTGGGCAATTGAAGATGCAGAGCCTAAAGCAAGGAGTATTCAAGAGAAGATGAGAACAACTTCCAACTGTGGTTGGGTAGAAGTTGTTGAGGCAACTCCACAATTGTGATTGTGGATAGGATATAATAATTCCTGCAAGAGGAGTGATGGGTAGAATTGTTAGTCAGTGAAAGGTTCTAGAAAGAACCAATAGGTGCCAAAAGACTAAACTCGGGAAAGCTTGGTGAGGCATGAAGGAGACTTGTTACATGTGAAATGAAAAAGGTTAGTTGCAGCTCACTAGTGAACAAGGAAAATTCACTAGAGGAAGAAACGGAACTGACTATTGATAGTCATGAAAGGGGTACAGAGGAAAGTCACAGATAGAGGGAAAAGAGTACTGAAGTAGTTGGACTCAAAGGAATGAGTAAAGAAGAAAGGGACATAGAGTTGGTTCAGGTGAAGGTAGAACTCAATCATTTGGAGAAGCTGGTATTGAAAGGAATTAGAGAAAAATGGAAACAAGGATCTTATGTGGGAAGAAGAGTTAAATGGCCTGTCAGAGAATTGTTTGCTGAGAAATTAATACTTTAAACAGTTGAGAATGAAGGAATAGAATACATCTGTGAACCAGAGAAAGGATCTCTCCTTGGGGAAGGAGGCAGTGATGACAGTGATGAAGAACTGATCTACACAGATCAGAATGAGAGGAATGTGTTGATAGCATCCTCACAGACAAGAGGGTCTCATATTTTTGGGATTAATTATTTCTGTGAATGTAAATTTGCAAGTATGTGGCCTAATGAATTTGAACCTGTGTATAAAAAGGTGAAAGAGGCAGAGGCAAGACAAACAAAAAAGGAGATGCATAAGGACTTTCAAGACTTCAATTGGTGGAGGAAATTAAAAGGTATAGCTAAATGGTTGTGTCTTCTTTTAGTGAAAACTTATTGGATCATATTTGAAGGAATTTTAACATGGATAGAAGACCAATGGGAAATGGAAACGGGAAAGGAAACAAATGCATTGCAGATTTGTGAAGTGAAGAGAAGGGAAGCTGACACAGAGAACTTAGCTGAAGAAGTTAAGCCAAGGAAATCTTTGAAAGATCAAAGTCTTATCAGAGAAGAGGAGGAGACATTGTTGTCTTATCTGGACAAACTGAGTGTTGGAAGAAATTGTGTAGAACAGGAAGGTATTCTACAAACTTATGATGAAGTTTCCAAGCATAGTCAAGAAGTTGCAGTCCTAGAATTTTCTTTGATGAGGAAGAAATCAGAGATGTTGAGGAAGAATTTCTCAATAACTTAGTGAACTAGCAGAATAATTCAGGGAAGCATGAGAAGTTGATCACTGAGGCTTCAAATGAAGAGCCTTGTATTTTTGAAACTACATGTTGTGTATGTTTTCCGACTTGACAGGTAATGAACAACAATTGGACAATGTGTTTATGCATGTTGATGAAGAAGTGAGATTACTGGAAGAGATGGCTAAAGTAGAAAGATATTCTAAGCATGTATTTAATAATTTTGAAAATGATGGTATTCACAAGGAAATTGTCATGATTAAAGAAGCTGAAGATAAGCAAATGAAAGTTTGTGATGATAACCAGAATGAAATATCTTCAGTAGAGAATCAAAATGAAAGTACTATGGAAATTGTGAAGGAATATATGATGATGTTGACAGATGCAGAAGTTCAGGAATTTTGTGATTTTAAAGTGGATTATTTTTATAAATATGTCAACCATGAAGAAGCTTTAGAAAACCAAAATTTTATTTCTGATGTAGGAAAAGATGAAGCAACATCATTTTGTTGCAATAGTATAATTATAGAGGATGAAAGGATACTTCACAATGATATGCTCCAAGAAATCCTGGCTATTGAATTGTTGAATGATAGTCTTGTGTTAGAACAAGGAACACTGTATAGTGCAGAGGAAAGTATGGAAATGAAAATTGATGACAATTTCATAATTTATGCAAAAGGACAGTATAAATATTGGATGGCAGAATTATCTATGAAGATTGAAAACCATAATTATTATGGGTCTGACAATTGTGACGGAAATTCTGTTTTATACAAGAAGGAGGAGTCATATGCAAATGACATGCTCATTAAATATGAAGGAATTTATATTTTTCTAGGAAGGATATTAGATAAACCTGATAACATAGAGGAAAGGATTATCTTTAATGATAATGAAAGGGAAGTTGTAAAGTACAAACTGTTATCACTCAGGTTGTTCCCTGCTTCCTAAAGGGAATACGGCCGAGGTAACCACTGACCAATCTTTTAGCTACAGGTTCTAGCCTACCTGCAACCAGAGAGGGCTCTCTCTTTTAGGTTTAGCTTTGTTGATGAATGTTTTTAGGCTAGTTATGGTGTACTGTTTTGTTTGAATTTGGTGGGTTGGTGAATTCAGATAGAACTGAGATACAGATCATAGGACAGTTTGTTCCATTGGGCAATGGAGTTGAGGTATTTGTGCTGCTGAAAGTAGATTTATGAAGACAGAATGTTGCTGCAGAGCCAGATAGGCATGTGTGAAGCAATCTTATCAGATTTTTGATGGAATTATGGAATTAGTGAGTGAAGGTCAGTTAAGAATCTTTCACTATGCTAACAGAGAAAAATGAAATTATTGCTTAAGAGCAGTTAAGAATTCTTAAACAATTTTCACCATGACAGAATTAGTTCAGACATGAGCAATCAAGAATTCATATCCATGGCTAATCTAGAAGAAAACATATTTAGATATAGAGATTGAACATAGGGTGTTTCAAAACAAATCCTAGGCTATTCTTTTTCTCTACTTGCTAAAATGATGAAAACATAAGAATTATGGAATACACAGAAAACACATACACGGTTAAGAGAAACTTATTGCTTCAGCAAATGACACAGGAATTCTGCAACTAAACAGAGCTATTCATATCCATCTTCAGACAGCATAAGAACCAGAAATCTCCATCAGCAATTTGTATTATCAAAAACGTCTCTAGAATACAATAGAGCTCTTCAGAAAGAATTACACTACAACCGACCCTCAATACGTTATCTGAGGGGATATATATACAAAAATAGGGTACAAAATATCTCAGTAGAGAGTTATTGTGCAATAAATTGCACCACCAACTCTCTTACAAAAAGCAAATGAAAACATAAATATAGCATTTAATGTTGAGATAGCTGCTATCTTTCTGTCATACAGCTTTTGACTTTATGGCTCTGGAAAGTAGGTTGTAGTTGTGCCTTTAACTCTGCGTTAATTGAGCCTGTTGTCTGGGTGCATTGGTGAGTCACTTGTACGGATGCTTGCTGTACCTGTGTGCTGATCTGCCTACTGACCTGCCTGTTGACCTGTACCGTGACTAGAAAACTTTGATTTTTCTTAAAAAAGGCAAAAGCAAAGTGGAATTATCTGGGCAAAATCTCCAGCATTGCTTGCCACCAATCAGCTGGAGGTAGTTGATGCCTCCTCATTTTCACTAGTGTTTCATCTGCCTCTGTATGCCTGTAAAATTTTGGAGGGACTTCAAACAGATGATTTATTTCATGTTCAATAAAGAACAGATTTTCGAGCTTGTCATAGAGAGACTGCCCAGAGGGAGGGCCTGCTTCATCTGTGGAGCTGCTGGATGCTGTTATCTTATTTTCAACATAATTGTTGATCCTTGTCATATACTGATTATATGACAGCAGTTGTCCTGTGCTAGTCACTAGGCTTGGCACTCCTTTGTCCTGTAGTATAGTCATTTTTGCTCTAAATTCATCAATCTCTGCTTTCATCTCCTGACATTTCCTCTCCAGAGTTTGAGTAAAATTCCTCAAGGTCAGTACCTTTTTGGCTGTCAGGATTGTATCTGTTTTGCTGCTTATTTCTAGAGCTGCCAGTTCCTCTCTAGTTCGGTTATTGAGAAAATGTATCATTCTGGTGGCCTGCTCGGGCATTATTCCCAGGGCTACCCTGGCTCTTTGTATTTCCACATGAGCCACATCTATCAGCTCAACCTGCTCAAAAATTGCCTGAATGGACCTCCATTGGTCTTGTATAGACTGGCCAATTTTGGCCCAAATAATCTTCTTTATTTCCGCTAGGGTTTTACCTAGCAGCAATTCTTTTTCCAGAGTTTTCACTTTGGCCTCTAAGGCCTTTATTTCTCTTTGTTTTTCTACTACTGTCATTTTTTATTTATCATAACTGGTCTCCAGCTTGGCCAGTTTATCTTTAGCATCATTTATTTCAGTGACCTGAGTCTCAAGCTCTTTAACAGCTTTCATCAACTCCTCCATGCTCATGCTGGATTCTGTTGCTGCTGTTGCTCCTGTTGCTGATGTAGCTGTGGTAGGTGTTGGAATAGTAGGAGGGGCTGCTGCTGCTTGTGTGGGAGGGGTAGGTCCAAGATTTGTTGATGTTTGAGGGGGCTGGGAGGCTGATTCCCCTTGCTTGTCCTGCAGTGCTTTCTCTAATTCTGCCTCCATTTGTAATATTCTTTGGTTCATTACCAGAAGCAGCTCCATGGCATCATCTACTTGCTTTTCTTATGCAAGTTCTGTTGTTTGAGGGTGAATAGTAGGAGGCAATTTTGCCTGCCTTCTTAGTGCAGCAATGTCATCCTCTTTCTTCTTCATAAGGGCTCTAACACCCTTTGGATCCTTTGGGTCATGTCCCAAATCAACTATTATGTCCTCCAGAGTTTTTATTCTATTGTCCTTTGCAGAGGAAGACAACCTTTCAAAATCAAGCTGTCTGTTTGTGTTCTTTAGGGCTTCCTTCAGCTGATGGGCCAGCATTGCCCTGTCAGCAAGTGTTGCATACACCATTTCCCCAGTCTGTTTGTGCAGCTCAATCTGATCCATGGGGTGTATGTCTTTGGAAAAGACCTCCAGGTTTGTTTCTGTAGTAATCTGCTGGGGTCTTTGGATGTGGGACTTTAGGCTTCAGATGGGTGAAGATCATTTTTTCTTCCTTCAGATCATAGGCAGCCATCAACCTTTATTTTTTGGCTGGAGTTGTCTTCAAGAATTGCTCATAGAGCTGCACTCTCACCAATTCATTTTGTGCCTTGATCTCTATGAAGCCTTCTTTGACTGCAGCTGGTTTCTTGCCCTGTTGTCTTGAGGAGGACACCTCTGTGGTATGCTGTTGGGCCTGTTCTAGCTAAAATGAGCTAGTGGCAGTCTGCTGGCTTGTTTGCCTTTCTCTACTGTGGCTTTCTACCCGTTCTTCACTGATGTCTCCTTCTTCTGTTTCAGGGTCTATCCTCGGCCTCTTGGCCTCCGGTTGCTGTGATGACCCTGTTGGAGGTATGACCTCCTCTCTGTCTCTCTTTTTTCCTCTCTCATCATTGAGAGGAGTCTGCAAAACTGGGATTTGGGTTTGTTCAGTTTGCTGTGGAGGGGCTTTCTCTGATTGCTGATCCTTTGATGTGCTAGGCTGCCCTGTCTCTACCTATTGCTGTTCATCCATCTTCTCCTTTCCCTTTGTTGTAGTTGTTGTTGCTGGAGCTTGCTGGGTGTCCTGTACAGCTGGAGCAGTAGAAGTGCCTTCTCCTGCTTGGACTGGTTGTTTGAACAAGACCTGTTGACAAGAATCCAAGTCAAGAGTTTTTTCCAAGTACTTTACAGTCTGCTCCATTTTTTCTTCATGATTCAATTCCTCTACTATTGATTCAGGTACCCATTTATCTTGGTTGGAAAAGTGTTGTATTTGTGGGTATGGGCAATGTTTATAGGCTAGCAGCCTATATTTGACCCTCCTGGCACTGATGAAACCTTCAGGGTCATAAGGGACCTACCAAAAGCTTCGTTTGAGTTTGAGTTGTTGCCCTAGTATTTGATCAGCTTCTTGCCAACCATCTTTCTTGTTCATGACAAATGGGCCTAGGTGGTCTCTGAACTTTAGGTTGGCTTTCTTCTTAGCACTGTGGAAGTGTGTTAGATCAGAGTTTATAAGATGTCTGTAGTATTCCAGGGCAAATAGCCTGATGGGCACATATTTTGGGAGCCTGTAGGGACAGAGCTCACAACCATAGATTCTGATGACTGTGTGATTTTGGTACAAGTACCAATCACCTATCTTGTAACTCCTGGATAGCTGCAAGATTTTCTGCATATCCTTGGACAATCTGATAGGAGGGGTCCTCTTTAAGAGGCAAGTGACTGGATACACAAACTGATCAATGGATTCACAGTATGAGTAGGGGGAATTTTGGACTTGGTGGAAGACTGAAGACCAGAAGATAACAGACCTCCTCTCACCTTGTGAGTCTAGCTTCTTGATTGGGCACTGGAAGCAATCTGTTTGATAGTACAAGAATAGGTGATAGATGTATGAGGAATACTTGAATATTTCCTCCCTCTTCAGTCTTGACAATTGATCATGTATCTTATTGGAAATATATTTGGCATAATTGTACTTCATAGCAGGGGGCTTCACCAGGCTATATGCAGAGAGCATGACCAGCACAGTTAGATCAACATGCTTATTTGTAGTGAACCCCAACACAGAGGTTCGCATATCTACCAGCAGCTTGCCAACCTCATTGAAATCTGCATAAGAAAAAAGAGGTGGCCCAGAAGGTTGGCAGTCTTCCTTCATGAATTTCCTTGCTATTGCAGCAATGTCTGTTCTAGAGAGCTTGGAGCCCTCATTTAGCAAGTAGTTCATGGAGAAGGGGTATAGCAGCTGGGTCTACTTGTAGTTCAGCTTTTGGTTGATGGAATCTAGTGTTATATAAAAGAGGATGCTCCCAGATGGAGACTTCACAGCTCTGAGTTTCTGGTCATAATTTTCTGCACAGAGGTGGATGACTTCAGGGAAAATGTTCACCGAAGCTAGGAAATAGGTGGGCAGATTGGATTCCCAGATGCCATACAGGTCAGTGTTGTCCAAGTGACTGTTTCTTAGCTAGCAATATGTTTGTAAGTGATTCCTCTCTACCACAAAGTCTGTAATGAGGGCATCACTGTCCACCAGTGGTATAGCTTCCAGTTCTTTGTTAGGTGGATTTATAGGAGCTACATCCAGAGCAGCTGGAGTGGCCATTGTCTGGTTTAGCTGGATGTTTTACTGGATTTTCAAGCTTGATACAAATGCTGAGGAATGCTTGCTAATCTCTATTTTGCAGTGAGCAGCATGGCAGTGTAAGGAGGCTTTTACAGGCTTAATGAACTATGGGGCACTCTGTTTTGAAGAACCAGAGTGTGTTGAGCTAGTTAGCTGGTTACTTGCAGGGAATTTCTTTAGCAGGGGTGAGGGAACTACTAAATTAGTTTTCTAGCCAGTAGTTCGTCTCCTTCAATTGCTTTTTGTGGTAAAATTGTGAATTTTACAGAGGGGCACGGGTTTCTTCAAGATTTTTTGTCGTGCAGGGGTTTTACTAGCTTCTTAAGTAAAATTCAGTGGTCAATTTATCAATGGGGAGCTTTTGACAGAGTTCTTTATGCAGGAAATTAGGATAGCAAAGGAGAACAGTGGGTAAAGAGGACGCCTGCAGCAAATACCTGGTTTTTATGGCGTGGGAGGCGTTTGCACCGGTCGAATTGCAGGTACTCGGGTTGATATTGGAGGCGGCAGCAACTTTGGCGGGTGGCTTTTGAGTTTTGACCATTGCACGTCGATTTTCGCATGCAGAGGAGCTCCGGAAATAGTAAAAAAACAATGAGAAATAACAGTTAATTCTCGCCTTTTTATGCATTTTTGGCATATTGGCGCCTTTTTGGTGATGATGTCATGCTAACGTCATCATGGGCCCGGGTACGGATGGGTGGCGTGGCAGCTGACGTGGGTGCCTAGGTGGCAGTGACACGGTGGCAAGGCTAGACAGGGTGACGAGTGACATGGAGGCGACGTGGAGTTATGGTGGCGGCAAGGCTGGGTGACGTCACGCTGACGGGGGCGTGACGTCAGCGTGGGGAGGAGGTGGTAAGCGGTTTCCCCGGAAGGGCTGAGGGCGGTAAGTGGTATCGAGGGGGGGCAGCGAACACCGCGGGTGCCTGACGCGTGGCAGGGGTACAGCGGCAATACTACCCATCCCCCGGAAACAAAAAGTCGGGCGGCTTCTCCACAGGAATGACCGCCCACCGTTAGATGGGTGGGGCGGATGATCGTGCAGTGGGCGGCGATCCCAATATGACGGCGCGTTAGGTAAGGGGGACCCGCCCAAATATTAAAATGGGTTTTAATTAAATTGGGCGCGGGGGGTTAAAACTTTAGGATTTTGGGTTTTATGGGTTAGGAGCGCCATTTATTAAAATGTTTTTATTTAAAAAAACTTTATAATAAAGTGGGTTTTGGGCGGAAAAAAGGGGTAAATGGGTAAATAAGGGCGGGGTTTCAAATTTTTTGGGTTTCACCATAGTTTCTTGAAAGAAGCCATAGTTTAGGAACAAAGGGGTTAATGCCAACCCCAGATAGGTTAATATTTTCCCAAAGAAGGGTTATATAGCTATAGTGCTAGGGGGACGGTTTTTTTATAGGTATTTTTTGGGAAATTTTTCATAGATTCTAATAGAATTAGGGAAAGGGGGAAGTTAGGGAGCTAAATAGTACATTAGTGGTTAATATGGCTTTGTGAGGTGAATGAAGGGGTAAAGCTAAGTTCTAATAGGTAAAACTTAACTTAGGATTTTGAGGATAAATGAAATGATGAGAAATATTTTTTACACAAAAAATGTGGCTTCTTTTCATGTTTTAACTTCATGGTTTGACCAAGTAGTTTTTCATGCAATGAAGTGGAACTGGACCCCTGAGCAGATCTCAAGGCCCTTGGGGGTGTTAGTAAAATGAAGTTTGGGGAAAAATAGGGGAAATTAGACATGCTTCCAATGCTTGTCCTCCACTCTCTGCTTTTGATACCAATACCCTGAGTGGCATGAGTTTCTTGCACTTAGTAGGCCAATTGGTGATGGCCCTTCATTTCTGCAGCCTTGCACTACTTACCCATCCTAGTAATCCTAACATTTTTTCTTCATTTAAAGTGGGTGCACTTGAATTAGCAGACCCTGTTTGTCCTCTTTTTCTTTTGACTTCCCTCCTATCTAAAACCTACCCTTATTTATTCCAAGGCCCCAGATTAAGCAGTTGGGCACCTTCATTTCTCTACCTAGCTAGTCATCTACCAAGCTTGAGCTGTTTGGTCAGAGAACATTCACTATTCTGCAGCAAGCAATTTAACCATGGCATGGTCCAGTTTAGATTATTGGGCCATCCATCAAGTATGATTAGCAGCAGTATTTGTAAAGCATGATACTGCCCAAAAGCTAGTAGTGGCATTTTGACTGGCCACTTTCCTGGTCTTTAGTTTGGGGTTCATTTTCACTTTTCTCTTGACCACTTGATTTTCTTGCCTTTTCATTATTCTTTTAAGGCATACCCTCTTTTCATTTCTTAATTTTTTATAGCATGTACACAAAATATGGAACCTTTGCAACCTGCAATGATGAACATATTTAGCCCTTCCACTGTCAATCATGAAAGATGAAACCTATTGGTATAGGAACCTAACACAAACAACAGTTTGTAAATGGCAGAGGTGGAGAAGATTTGGACAGAAATTTCATAATTTCTATGGTGGAGAGAAATGTACAGCAGGTAGATGTCAGTGGAGTTCAGTTAAGAACAAATTGTAAAGAGGAAGTTGAGAAATTGTGGAAGATGAAATCAAATGAGAAGAGGGACAACAAGGAAGAGGAATTAACAAGAGGAATTTGTATCATAAAGGAAAGAGGACAACAACAAAATAAGATTTGGAAATCTGGAAGAACAGAAGTAACAATGGCAGAAGAATTGGGTCAGCGGCATGATGGAAGTGATGACCAGTTACAAAGTAAAGTTTGGGATACTAGATGAACAACAAAAGAAACACATGACCAAGAGGTCATGAAAACTTTCAACTTTGGGAGTCTGATGCAGGAGCATTCAAGCCTAGTCAGTAATGTGATGGCATGATCACATGTTGTGACTAACAAGGGATTGGAAGATAAGATATTAGTTAATTTTATTTATTTAAATGTGTGAGAGTGTTCTTTTATTGTCAAATATGAGAAAAGGGTTTATGTGGCTGATTGATCCTCCCTGTGTGGAGATCAGGCCAAACAGTTAGATTTATTTGGTTTGAATAGGATATGATGGATTTGAAAGCTTAATTTAGCGTTTGGTTTAGAAAAGAATGGAGTTTAAGAGATTCTTTAAGAGAGAGTGAGAGATTTCTAGATCTGAATCAATTTTGGTTCATGAATCCACTTTTGTATAAATTGTGATCTTTTTTGTATAATTCAGAGGTTGGATAGGTTAGCGAGAGGGAAGCTAAAGAGGTTAGATAGGTTAGTTAGAGGTTCGAGAGATGTCAGAGAGGAGAGAGTGAGGGTTTCAAGATTGAAACAGGGCCTTTTATTGATGTAATCGAGCCAGAGAGACGAGACTCTGTAAATTCATTATATTGAATAAATGATTATGTGTGTGTGTAAATGGGCATTTCTATTAAAATCCTTCGCTTATCTCTGTATAGTTTGCCTGCGGAACAACTGAAGTATTCTGCTCTGTTTTCATGTCTTAAGTTATGAAGCGCAATGTTAAAGCATAATTGAGTCTTTATTGTTATAACCATGGCTGAGCGTTTCAAATAGATCATATCTTACTATTATATATAAAGTCTTTCATGGGAACAGAGTATAGAGGAGAATCGTTTATAACGCAGAGTCTATTAAAACAACTGAATTCAAGAAAAGGTGAAATAGATGAGAGAAGGAATGGTGGCCGTTGGATCTATAAGATCAACGGACCATATCTAATCAGGCTGAGCAGGATACTTTATCGCATCGGCGGAAGTCTTTGTGGATGGATCGACATGGCGATGAAACGTGGACCGTTGGATCATACGCTTGATCAACGACGAAGATAAGACGTGCACATTAACTAGAGAATGGTTTCCAAATGGTGGTAAGCGGTTATCAGGTGGCCTTAAAAGTCGTAAGCGGTTTTCCCAAATCGGACCCGATGAGGTAATGAACCGTAATTTAATTAATTTGAAATCTGGGCATGATCGGTCCATCCGTCAAATGGACGATCGAACGGATTTCAGGTGCGAATAAGCACGAAAGTTAATTTCCAATCCAGACCCGGTGGGTTTATACAACGGATTGGAATTCCACTTGAAGTCTGGGTTATGTGATCAGAAATTAGAAATATAAAGGAAAGTGTTGTGGAGAGACTAAAGTGTGCGGAAAAAATGATATATATAGTTCCAATTGTATAAGTTTTGAGTTCCGGATTTTGAGTTTCAGAGCGGGATTTCCCCGTATTTCCTTTATAATTCAATAAAGTTATATAGGCCAGGTTTTTAAAGGAAAGCAACAATAATGCTTCCGACAGAGATGTGCGAACATAACTCTAAGTCCAAGTTTCCGATAGTTTATATATGGATGGAAATATCAATGTGATCGAGGTTTCCTGCGTCAATAACTAAATTCATATAATTTCATATGACAAACATTTATTTTTAATTAATCAATTTAATTAAAGGGAAAAAAGAGCATAACTACTTTGATAATAAATCTCAATAATTGAGTTGTGCATGTTATTAAGAATATTCTAGATTATTCCATAGAAATTAAATCCTTACCATCCACTTAATAATTATTGATAATTGAATTAAGTTCCGGGAAGGGGGGGGGGTTGGGGGGGGGGTGGGGGGGGGGGGGGTGGGGAAGGGAAACTCAATTGGTTAATCAGAGAATTGTGAAATCATGAAACTCGAAAGATCAAGGTTCAAATCCCCCCTTTTGTGACTCGGGCTACAGGGAGGAGGACATTTCGTAGCCCCCCAAAGGTCTACTAGTAGTTATGTGTCAGGCGGGCTACTAGGTTCCTCTGGGTTACATTTTTATTTATTGATTGATAATTAAATTAATATTATGGAAGTCTTATTCAAAAATAGATATACCTATTAATGTAATTATAAATATTTATTTTTAGGCATTGTACATTTTCTTATAAAAACTACAATTTCTTATAAGAGTATTTTAAAAGTTAATGTTAGAGGCAATTATAATAATGATTCTCAACTGTAATAATAGTTTTCTTATTTTAGAGTTTGATGTAAGAATAAAGGCAATTATAACAATAAACCAATGAACGAAAGAATGATTTTTAATGACGTCCACGAGACCTCGCGGTCTAAGAGACCACCCAATAGTAACTTAATCCCTATTCAGATTATTTTCCATGTTGCCTTCCCTCTTCTGGATCTTGAGTAAGAAACTTGATGTTTTGTGAAGTCTTGCCCGCTCAAAAATTCTGTTGTGATTGTTCACATTTAGGTTGTTATCAAAATGACGATGAATATCTTTATACACTACACATTGTTTGATAAAATTCCATTATGTTTCTACCACCCCTCTGCTACAAAAAATGCAAGTTCTTTCTTCCCAATCTTCTTTAGGGACCATTCATATGTTAGTTTCACATTTTAGGTGATGATAGTTATTCTTTATTTGTGCAATTAAAATTTTAGCTTTTCCCTTGGTTGAAGATCTCAAATATTATTTATTGTTACACAGTAATTTGTCACCGTTGGTCACCGTCCCTGTTACCCTTGTTTTCGTACATTGGAGGACACATTTATGGACCTGTGACCAGTGACACAACTTAAAAATACTTGCATTGGATTCCCCTGAGTATGAACTTGAAATTCCCTGAAGACAACTTTTGCAGATTATCCCTAAAAAGTGCCCTTTTCCCATTAGAGCGGGTTCACAGTGTTTTACCCGCGCCAATGACTCAGTTCCTTAAAAGGGGGTGCGCCCATGGATGCTCTATCATAGAACAAAGCCCGCGCCACCTAAATTTGGTTATGATTTTTAGCCAGCGCGCACTCATATGTTTTTTCCTCTTTGTTCATGGAGTTCTCTGAGAGAAAAATCCTCATGGAAGTGGTCGAGTGTCATCTTTTTATTCATGACAACTAAGTTCAGTGGCCATTCAGGGGTAATGCTAATCTTCAGTAGGTGTCCTGATACAATGCATACTCCTTCCTCCTCCATCTATAAATGACTGTCCCCCTGCATTAAACCAACTAGTTTTGCTAGAGCTATTATGAGTGTTGAGATAATGTTGGAGTGATAGTGAGAATTGAGAAGTATAGAGGGGTTATTCTGCCAAAATATTGAGAGAGAAGAGGTCACTTTGCAAGGCGTATTTAGCTGCTTGCCCAGTCAGAGGAGGTTCAACGTCAGAACCTTTGGTTGTAATCTTTCTTTGTTTTTACTCATTAATAGACGACTATCATTATGGTTCCACTCATGTGTCTTTTAATGGTATTTGATTTATATCTTTTCTGACCGATATATAATTGCATATACTGGATTTTACGCTTATGTTTGTATCGTTCTTTGCCTGTGCAGGTGTCCATTCACGAGGAGCGTGGGGATTGTGACCAGCCAGAGCAAAGGAACGGGAACGGCATTTCTTCTACAACTACTAGCGTTGGATTCCAGGTAGACCATCACGATCGATCTCTAATTTATGTAATTAGAAACCTGTGTGTTAGCGTTGTGTGATTGTTGCTAGACCCGTGTTGGGCTAGTGGGATCGCCTCTGTCCGCAGAGGGGATTTACCAGTTCAACAATTTGGTGACTCCACTGGGGAGAAGCTTGTTGTTTGTTTTTGTGTTGTTTGATTTGTAAACTGTAGACGGAGCCTGAAGCACGGCCAGATAGCCTTCGAAACACTATTTCTATGCAGTAGTGAAGTAGATCAACGCCACTTAAGTCAATCTCCGGTTTAGTTTACGAACTGAACAATTTCAACCTTGCCTTGCATGTCAATTTTTCTCTTGTTTACTGGCTTGAATAGCTTTCTGGGCTGAATTTCTTGTTGTTTCTTGCTTACTGGCCTTTCTAGATACTGTAAACCAAGCCTGGGACTACCTGTTTTGTTTTTTGCCTAGCAAACTTGATTAGCGCGGTTTTTCTTCTGACAGTCACGCTGGTTGGCACCTGTTGCTATCAGACAACCCGCGCAAATCCCTTTATATCGCGAGTTGCAGTCTTACAGTCGCGCCAGACTTGTTAATTTTCTCAATTAGCTTGTTTGTCAGCCTTCTGAGCTTGGATCTGTGTTTTTTTGCATCTTTTACACCTCCTGGAAGTTTGTTGGACTGTTATCTGACTGGTTGTTCTTTTCATCCTTCAGTTGTTCGCCTTTTTCTATCGATTTTATATCTTAGCCTTCGTGGCTTTGCATGTCGAGCCTTCTGTCGGATTTATGATTTGCTGATCCAGTCGGTTTATTGGTTGTTTTCCACATTCCTCTGGTACTTGTACAAGTTTTGCATTATATGCTGCAAGTAACTCACTTTTAGCTTGTTTATTTCTTGTCTGACTTCATTGAAACTTAGATTACATGGTTCTTTGAAGGTCTTGGTGTTTTTCTTTGCGTGAATAGGTCTTTTTTCATGTTTCAGAATTGGTTCTAGATTCTTTGAGTGAATTATCTATTTAGTGTACATCTCTTGAAATCTGTTTGAGTGCATCATACTATTTTCAAAGAAAAGAAAAGAAAAAGATTTTTTGCTTTTCATTAATTAGCATTTTGTGTTAATTTTTTCTTTTAAAAAGAAAAAGAAAAAGATTTTCATTTCTTGTTATTAGCTGCATTAGAATCTTTGTGATCGTTTTGTTTGTATAAAACTCTTAACTCTCCCGTAGATAGAGTTCATTCAATGAAACGATACAATTTTCGCATATAGTTGCATTTAGGAAATTTCAAGAGACCACATACAGTAAGACCGGAAACTGAAACTTAATTAAAGATAAACCGTAAAATGAATTCAATGAACCTAACAATGCATTGAAACATAACGCTCACATTCTAGAGGTCTAGGTTAGAGACGTGTTCCGGCGTCTTTAAACCTGGTAGTTTAGTTGAGTGGTGGATGATTCCTCCACGGTGAAACGTAGGTGCCGTACGGATGGTGCTCCCATGTACCATCGAGTATATATTGGGAGGACACCTATAGGCTTTGCAACTATTTGATTCCATAAAGGAAGCCGAGTTGCGCCCACAAGCCGTATTGCAACTGAAACTATTCGGGGAGATTGATTGTTAGTACGGGAAGTCCTTGTGCTCATTCTGATCGCCACGGTGTATAAGCAGTTACGATTGTTTTGGCAAACCCTTTACGTAGTTTTCAGAGTAGTCGTTTGATCCTTTTCAGGATCTCTCTAAAAGAAAAGGTTGTAAGTGAGCAGCTGTCACTTCGTGCTCATTAAAACAATCGAAGGAGACTAGAGTCATCTTTTCGTCCTTTTCTCGACTCTTTAAAAATGAAAAGGTCAAGTTAAGTGTCTTAAAATCTATTTGGCCACGATCACACAACCCGGTTAGATTTTGTTGCGTTAGTCTGAGTAGGGACTGGTTTCGCTAGATTCCCTAGGATTTGTGTGAAGTTTCATCCTGGCGGAACTACCAATCTCGTCTTCCGAGAGTCCGGTTGTGAGTCAAATTCTCCCTATTGTTCCAAGTATACAACCGATCAGCTCTCGTGCTCCAGGCGACGAGGATTATCAATTTTATACGAACCCCATTTGGGAACCTTCTCAAAACGATATCCCTTTTTGGGAATATACTTCTCTTCGGAAACCTTTTCCTTCTGACATGGAAAATCCATCACCTACTACGACTGACGAATCCGGCGTGCCAGGGGACGAGATTCCTAGCACAATGGAATCTACACATGTTAGTAGGACTGCTACTACCGGGGGACTGCCTCTTGGATATAGAGCATTGCATGATTTTATATCATCTCCTTTTCCGACTTCTATTTGGTCACCACCCGTCTTTTCCAATACAGAGCCTTCGACTCCACCACCTCGCAGTACAACTGTTACTTCAGTGACAACCCCTCCAATTATATTTGTGGCTTCTTCGACCCCTATTTTTAGCCGACCTTCGTCTTCTTTATTTGCAGGCTTTGATCCTACATCTAATGCCTCACTTGGGGGGCGCAGTATGATCAGTATCTACCACCCTTTGGTACTGGGACAGGTCAGCTGTCAGTTGGAGAGCTTTCGGTTCCGCTATCCATAGATTGGGGTTCTACCTCTTATCATGGTGGTCAAGCGTCGTATGCTCAACCTGAAAAACCACACCAGCAAAATCTACAAGGACAATCCTTCCAAGGAAATCCTTTTGCTTCTAGTGGTCCCTTTTTCACTCCTCATACACAACCTACTGGTAACCCAGGCCAACCTTCCATTCAACAAGCTCAACCTGGTATCCAGCAAGGTTCTCATACTGGGCAAACTGGTCAATTGTTTGTTAACCCGAATCAACCTAACGTCCAGTATACCCAAGTTTCTGGCCAAGCTGCCCAAACAATTGGTCAACCAACTGTCCAGTATACTCAGTCTTCTGGACAAACTGGTCACCCTCAAACACAACCATCTGGTATGATAGGACAACCCTCTACTGCGCATCAGCAAGGAGGCCAACCTCAGTATTAGCAGGTAGGCCAAACTCAGTATCAGCAGGCAGGCCAACCTCAATACCAGCAAGGTTATCCTTCTGCTCAGATAGCCCAAGGTTATCCATCTACTGGAGCTGCTCAACCTGGCACCTGGACCCAAGTCGGATCTCAAAATCTGTCTGGTTCTCAAATACAGGCTGGAGGTCAATCTCAAACGTTTTATCAAACTCAACCTAGGTCTCAAACTCAATTTGGGGTTCCACCACACTACGGTTACCAGCAACCTCAAGGCCAACCTTTGTTTGCTCCTTACCAAAATTATCAACAGCCACATGCTACTTTTGCAGCATCGTTTGGTAATCCATATGCTGGGGGGCAAAACACAAATCCCTATGGCCAGCATACTATGGGGGAAAATCCGTCAGGGCTAGGCCCTTGGGGGCCACCACCACCTGGTTGGAACCCGGGTGTCCCATCATACCAGCAGCCTCAAATGTCATTTAATCCCCAGTTACCATTTTTAGCGACTTTAGAATTACCAGATGTGTCCAAACTGACTAATGATCCTATCCTTCATAATCCTTATTGGCCTCCGGTTCCCACCAAAATTCCTGGTGATTGCCCGAAATTCGATGGTAAAGCTAATGAAGATCCACAAGCTCATGTCATGACTTATCATCTATGGTGCTCATCTAACTCATGGCTTGATGATTCGATTCGGTTTCGCCTCTTTCAAAGGACTCTCACTGGCTCCGCCGCTAAATGGTATATTGAGCTAAATCACGGATCCTTTCACCATTTCAACTCATTGGCTATGGCATTCCTCACTCATTTTCAGTTGCCCATTCATTATGAAACAGGAACGCACCTCCTCACGTCCTTATGACAATCAACTGCTATGCACATCTCTGATCACATTCATGAATGGAGACGGCGTAGACGTATGATTAAATTTTGGATTCCCGGCCAGCTTCTTACGGATTGGTTCACGACTTCATTCGTCCCTCCAATAGCTCGAGACATTGCTATGGGAGCGTGTGTTACTGAAGAGCAAGCTATCGCGCGTGCTCAATGCCTCGACTTTGTTTATTCTCAGTCAGGTACATTATATTATTATTTGCCTGATGCCCCTAGACCTGGAACATCCAAAGCCCCACCAACGCCTACAGTTGATGGCATTATTGGGTCTGTGAGTTCATCCTCAAAGAAAAATTCCGCAAACCCTGGGAAGCAGAAATCAAATGCTCCAAATGAAAACACTTCCCAGGTTACACCTCCTTCTAAACCTACCTCCGAGGTTAATGTCGTTTAGTCAACCAAGAGAGACAAAACCTCGAAATCAAAAAAGAAAGAGAAAGGGAAAAACAAGTCAGAACAACCTAAGCAGGAACAACCTAAACCTCAATTTGAGGAGAGTGCCAAACGCAAACCCAAGTATCCTTGTCTTATCTGTGATGAGGATCACTATACCGAGGACTGCCCTCGGCGGTCTGAAGTTAGTCGTTTGTTGAAAGGCGCTCCTGGGGTCCCTGCGGTGCTTAAAGAACCCTTTCCTTCACAGCAAACTCAAATGGTCGCTGACCCCTCTCAACCTCCCTCTTCCTTCGGTTCCCAAGTGTTTATGGTGAGAACGGTCCCTGTTAATATCAGTACTCGAATAAAAGATTATCCGTCTGCCGGCAAGGAGCCTGAGGTTCCCCCCAGTGCTCCTCCGTTCAGTTCAAGCCCTCTCCACATCGAGAGACCTAGTACTGAAACGCCTATTCGACCCCCTCCAAAAGGAGTACTCCAGAAATCTTCTTACAACCCAAATGCTCGTGCTGCTCAGCACTATAATATCATTGAGGATTTAGCCCAAACTCCGTGGGCTATGTCCGCTTTAGAAGTTCTCCAGAGCTGCCCCTCTCAAAGGAAGTCCTTTCTATCCGCTATCGGCAGCATAGATCCGGTAGACTCAGATTTGATTACGTTCGACTTAGACCGCCATACTCAGAGACTGCCTCCCCAAATTGCCTTTCTCATAGAGGTTGTTATTGATAAGAAAACTATCCATCGCACAATCATTGATGAAGGTGCTTCAACTTGCATCATGTCTGTCGCCTGTTGGAAAGTTATTGGGTCTCCAACATTGAGTCAGTCTCCCACAACCTTGGAAGCTTTTGATGGTAGAGCATCCCGTCCTTATGGTATTCTCCCACGTTTACCCATTTCTTTGGAAGGGAAAACGGTCGAGATGGAAGTTGAAGTCGTTGATGCTACTCTAACCTACAACCTCCTTCTCGGACGTAGCTGGATTTATGCGATGCAAGCTGTTGCTTCATCTTACTTTCATATCATTCGCTTCCCTCACCAAGGGAAGATTATTACGGTCGACCAGATGAATTTTTTCGCTTCCTCTTCTGAAGGAACTATCCCTTTTGTGGAGCATACCTCCAAATCATTTGAGAGTTTAGGTCACGGACTTTTTAAAGATCCTGCCCTTATGGGTGTTTTTCCAGCCTCACCTCCGAATGTCGCTTCCGTCAATATGATTTCTACTTGTCTTGATCCATGGATCATTCTTCCCATCGACCAAGTAGATTCATGGGGCGACCAGATGCCGTTGAGTCCAGCCGAACTCAACTACGTTGAAATCGTAGCTGCATCGGCTCCTCTTTCTGACGTTGCTCTTTCGAGCAAAATTTTCCACACATTCACTCCATCCTTAGGGATTGCAGATCAGACTTCTTCGGATCCTTTAAAAGAAATATTTTCTTCCAACGAAGCTATTATAGAGACTATGTCTCTCGAGGAACCTCCTTGGCATGCTACCCATCATCGTTCCTCGTTGCTCTCTGTCCCTCAGGATGTGCCACCTCCTATTCAATGGTTTGCTCCTTGTTTCCCATTCTAATTCCTTCAGTCACCTGTTCAGGTTTACGAAACCTCTTCTGAAGGTAATATGGCAAACATTACGCAAACCCAGCCTATTGACATCTCTATTAAACCAGGGATCGTGGAACACGTTCATATCGGAGTCACTTGTACTCCGGAGGAGATTCAACTTTATTCGAACCTTTTTCGCGAATTTCGTGACGTTTTTGCTTGGTCCTATGAAGAAATGCCCAACATTGATCCTAGCATAGTGGTGCATGAAATCATCACGTACCCAGGTGCTAAGCCTGTTCGTCAACGTTTACGTCAAGTACACCCCCGAAAGGCTGCAGCAATCAAGGCCGAAGTAGAAAAACTTCTTAAAGCAGGTTTTATTTATCCTATCCCGCTCACAGATTGGGTTTCTAATATCGTACCTGTCACTAAAAAATAGGGAACTATTCGCGTTTGTGTTGATTATCGTGATATCAATCGGGCCTGTCCTAAAGATAATTTCCCCACACCATTCATTGATCAGATTATTGACGAGTGTGCGGGAAGCGAGATGTACTCTTTTATGGATGGCTTTTCTGGTTACAACCAGATCAATATTGCTCCTGCTGATCAACACAAGACTGCTTTTATCTATCCGTGGGGTACCTTTGCTTATAAGAAGCTCCCTTTCGGTCTCAAAAATGCCGGCGCTACCTTCCAACGTGCAATGTCCTACACTTTTCATGACATACGACACATTGTACAGCCTTACCTGGATGATCTTCCAGCTCATTCATCCAAGCGTCAGGACCACCCTGCCCATCTTCGCGAGATATTTATTCGCTGTCGACACTACCGCATCAGGCTTAATCCTCATAAGTGTGTCTTCTCCGTAGAATCGGGTCGACTTCTCGGATTCGTCGTCTCCCACGAGGGCATCCGCCTGGATCCCCTTAAAGTCGAAGCTATAGTGAATCTCCCTCCCCCTGCTACCTTACAACAATTGCAAAGTCTGCAAGGAAAAGCGAATTTTTTACATCGTTTTGTTCCGAACTACGCCGAAGTGGCTAAAGGTTTTACATGCCTGCTTAAAAAGGATGTCCCTTTTCATTGGGATGTTGTGGCTCAAGAATCTTTTGAGTGTCTCAAGGGTCTCCTTGTCTCTGCTCCATTGCTTCGCCTTCCCAACTATCATCGTGACTACATCCTCTATTTAGCTGCCGCCAACACCACTATCGGTATGGTTCTTGTTCAAACTAACGACGATGACACTGAGCATGACATTTATTATCTCAGTAGAAACCTCCTAAATACGAAAGCTCGATATGCACATGTTAAGAAGTTGGCGTTAGCCACTGTTTGCGGTGTCCAACGTTTCCGCCATTATATTCTGTTGCGTACTACTACAGTGATTTCAAATTGCAACCCCATGACGTATATCTTGTCATGCCAGTTGCTGGGGGGCAAATACTCTAAGTGGATTTTCATCCTCCAAGAGTTTGACTTGGAGTTTGCTACCGCCAAGTCCAAGAAATCGTTGGTTTTTGCTGAGTTAATTTGCTCTTTGCCATCTTCTTCTTCGCCATCTCACACCGAAGATCACATTCCGGATGAGACCTTGTTTCTCATCAGCACCCTTGAACCCTGGTATGGTGACATTCTTACGTATTTGAAAACGTCCTCCTTCTGCTCGGGCACTTCCAAAGACGCTCGGCGAAGGATTCGTCATCAATCTCAACCATATCGTATCATTGGGGATACTTTATATTGCCTCGGCACTGACTCTGTTCTTCGCCGTTGTCTTATTCATGAGGAAGCTGAGAGAGTCTTGAATGATTGCCACTCAGGTGCTTGTGGTGGTCACATGTCCAGATATGCTACTGCTCAAAAAATTCTCCGTGCTGGCTATTTTTGGCCTTCCATCTTCAAGGATTGCATTCTTGCAGTCCGTTCCTGTCATGAGTGCCAAATTTTCCAGTGGAAGATGCGAGCACCCCCCGCCCTTTTGCACCCTGTTGTTACCGTCAGCCCTTTTGCCAAATGGGGCATTGATTATGTCACCTGTAACCCCCGCTCGGCCGGGGGGCATGGGTTCATCATCGTTGCTGTCGATTATTTTACTAAATGGGCCGAGGCGATGCCTACTCTGAATGAAGACGGTCACACAGCGGCGCAATTTTTGTTTAATCATGTTATTTCGTGATTCAGCGTCCCTCAAGCCATCGTCACTGATCACAGAAAACATTTCCAAAATCATATGATGACAGAACTGACAACCCAGTTAGGCTTAAAGCACGATAGTTCTACCCCGTACTACCCTTAGTCCAATGGCCAAGTTGAAGCGATCAACAAGATTTTGGTTACAATGCTTCAGCGTACCGTTGGCATACATAAGTCTAACTGGCACTTGATGTTGTTCCCTGCTTTGTGGGCTTACCGAACTTCCGTGAAGGATGCCACTGGTTTCACTCCATTTCAACTAGTCTATGGACTAGAGGCTACCCTTCCGATTGAGTGTGAAATCCCTTCATTAAAATTAGCCGTCGAGCTACTTCCTAACACTACCCCATTAGAAGAACGTCTCCTTTATTTGGAGCGTTTAGATGAGACTCGTCGCCTAGCTAATTTGGCCATCGAAATGCATAAGAAGCGAGTCAAATCTCACTTTGACCAGACTGTACGTCCACGTTCTTTCAATGAAAGAGACTTAGTTCTGCTATATGATCAGGCAAACGAGAAGTTAGGACCAGGAAAACTCGAATCCATGTGGCTAGGCCCTTATATTGTCAAGAAAGGCTTGGAAAAAGGAGCCTATGAGTTAATTGATTATGAAGGAAATCCTCTCGCGTAGCCCCGAAATGGGCTGTATTTGAAAAAGTACTATGCGTGATGCTAGTACGCTTCTTTTTTGTATATACATGTACTCTAGCAAGTGTGTTGTGTATGTGTGTTAGAGTTTTTTATAGACTCGATTGTCGCTTGTTGCTTATTGTGTCTTTCGCTTCTTGTGCAGATGTCTAATACGCCTTATATTGGTTTCGCTGATGGTGCCTGTCGCAGTACTCGTAACTTATCCTCTGCGGCATGGGTGATCTATGATCCTCATGGTGAGCTGATAGATCTTCAAGGTGTCTGTTTGGGTCGTACCACGAATAATTTCGCCAAATATTGTGCCGTGATCGAGCTCCTGACTGAAGCAATTAATCTTGGTATTCGGGCATTAGTGGTAAACCTGGATTCTCAACTTGTTGTCCTCCAGCTCAA
>APFE031253294.1:344757-472852 GCA_000404065.3 Pinus taeda | reverse complement strand
CCTAGGATTGGAAATATGGCAGCGCAGTGGTGGACTGTTTGTTTCTCAGGGCAAGTATGCTCGGGAGATACTGGAGAAGTTCAACATGCATGGCTGCAAGCCTGTTGATACTCCTCTTCCTGGAGGTTGGAGGAAGGAGGATGCCACTTCAGCAGAAGAAGTGGATGCCACTATTTATCGCAGTTGGTGGGGTCGCTGATGTATTTGGTCAATACACGACCTGATATATGCTATGCAGTTAACCAGCTTTAACAAGCTATGGTTAAGCCTACCAAGCTCTTCTGGAAGGCGGGCAAGCATGTATTGCGCTACTTGAGAGGCACATCGGGATATGGTTTGTTCCGTTCTCATTTGGATCCTACTGTGATTTATTGTGATAACTAGAGTTGCATTAAACTCTCGGCTAATCCTGTATTTCATGATAGATCTAAACATATTGACATTAGGTACCATCATATCAGAGATTGTATGCGGCGGAGGATCATGTTACTTTCGTACATTCCAATGGAGGATCAGGATGCTGATATTCTAACGAAGGCTCTCACCAGGAGCAAATTCGAGTACCACCGAGGCAGGATAGGGGTTGCTGATAATCCATATCTTGTCGAGAGGGAGTGTTGCAATTGCAACAAGATGATGGAGCTTAGTGAAAAGAGTTTCCTTCACTAAGTGGGCCCGCAGGCTATTTTTGGCGCAAGTCTATTTTTAGACATATGGATCATGTCTATGGATTGCAGGTTGCTATTAATGGATGATTGATCAAGTTGGGAAAAATAGATGGACTTCTATTTTTTATGAAAGCGTGAGTGATCAAGTCTATTTTTAGACTGGCTGTCAAAAATAGAAAAGTCAAATATTATTATCTCATAATAATATTTGGACTATAAACTTAATCTTATTCTCTTGGAGCAATTCAGTTTGAGCTACAGAGGTGGCACATGCAGCTGTCAGAAGGAAATATGCTTTTCTTATGAGTCGGTTGAGTTGTTGCATGCATGACTTCAGTTAGAACTCAATCAGTTGAGTTTGGTGGAGTTGATTGTGGAGTTGATGGAGTTGTGTTCAGTTTAGCTTTTTTAAACTGGTTGTATTTAGTCTAACTGGCAAATAGACTAGAGATGAGTTGGGTGAATTAGTTATTAATTAATTCACAAGTTATTAACTCATAATACAACTAATGAATACATCAGTTAACTCAGTTGCATGTCAGTGCATGTTCAGTTCAACGGGACAGGTGGTAGAGAATCAGATTGCTATCAGTTGTGACTATAGTTGTGCACCAAATCTTGCACAATCAAGGGATTGAGTATGCCAATTTGCCCACGTATTTTCCCACATTGTAGCTTGTGCTCACGTCCAACATAGTGTGAGTGACTATTTTGCAGGTGAAAACGAGTTTGGTGAGCCATTCTCATCAGTTCTTGAGCAGGTATTGAGCAGTGGAGGCAGGCAAGCAGTGGAAGAGATTTGGAGATCAGATCTGAGCTGTATTGTGTGTAACAGAAGTGGAGATACTTGTGAGAAGTATTATGCTGTGTAATGTTACATGACTCAATCATTAATATACAGATAGTTGGGGTTTTTAGCGAGATGCTTTCCCCGGGATACATACTGTGTTAATGTGTGAATGCTCTTGATGTTTTATTGTTATTGATGCTGCTATATTGATGATCAACGTAGAGGAGCTTATGTATTGTGTATGTTTTCCGCAATAGTACCTGATCAGGATAATCTCCATTGAATATGTGTTAAATTATTCAAAATTTCTACACCTTCAAGCGATCAAGCTTCTTCTAAAGGACCTGCTCTAATACCAATTGTTGGAAACAATACTGACAGGGGGGGGTGAATCAGTATTATCAAGTCAATAATATTTCATTTCATATTTATATACGCTACTTCATTTAATCAAACTTGCCTGGATACGCAATTGTATTTAAGGCAATTAGCGTATACCCTTCAAACTTATAACCTAGTTAATTCATCATATGTTGATCTTTAATCTGTGCATCATAACCATATAAACAGTAACCGGGTGTAATAAAAATAGAACAGACAATCACACACATGAACACAATATATAAGGTGGAAACCCAATGTGGGTGAAAACCACCTACTGCAATCGTCTCTATCTTATTTTAATAAGAAACTTCTCATTACAATTTTTGTATTGGTACAGTCTTATACCAGTACGCATGCTTCTACCTGCAGAAGGCTACAACCTTCTCTCGTTCTCCAACTTATCCTGGAAGGGATTACAACCCCCTAGCTCTTGTACTAGCTAATGTGTTTACTAGTACGTAGGTGTTGGCCTAGAGAAGGCTACAACCTTCTCTTTTCTTGTAGGGACCACGTTTCATAAATTTTCAGACTAGATCCATCAATAACATCAATCAAACATCAAATATATCTCAATCAATCAATCTCCTTTGCACCAACCAAAACTGAATCAATCAATCACTTCTCAGAATGTTGTAACTAGAATACAATAATAGTAACCAGAACCCAAGCTAGAACCCTAGACACTGCAACAGCAAACAGAAGTAGCTAAAGAATATTTTATTAGGTATACGCTACTTCTATGTGTCAAACCTGCATACATATATCGTTTTCTCAAGGCAAACCTGCGTTTACGCTGTTTTGATATGCAAAACTATCGTGTATACACGCCTCTACTAAAGTGAACTTGTGTACAGATCTGTAAATGATGATTTAAACTTTACAACAATTCCAGACATCAATTATACCCAAATCATCATATTTACAGATTACAACATGCGCCAGTTATTCAGATAAAAGATCAAAACCACACAAAGATACTTCTTTTCAAGCCTTAAGATCTTGACCCATCAATAGAACTTATCCTTCATCAAGCGCTCAGGTTCATCCTTGATTCAAATCTAGTTGTGCACCATAACCCAATAACCTGTATTCTAGATCTTGCTCTTCATTAGATATTCAATTCATGAGTGCATTTGCCTAATGATCTTCTCCTCCTTTTATAGTCTTAAGCCTTACTCAATACCATGGTCAAAAACCACTTAGAATCAATAACTTGGACCAAATACCTAGGGTCAACACTTCGGCCAAGATACCTTGGACCAATACCATGGATCAAAATACCGTGGACCAAATACCACGGTCCAAAACTAAGTTTTCCAACATGTATGCACCTTTTCTTCCGTGAAAGTTCGTGTGTACACTATACGTGCCTTTTGGTCTACGAACCCATGTGTACACGTGGCTTGGTCAATGGGGAACCTCTTATACC
This sequence comes from Pinus taeda, assembly GCA_000404065.3. NCBI lineage: Eukaryota > Viridiplantae > Streptophyta > Pinopsida > Pinales > Pinaceae > Pinus > Pinus taeda. The sequence goes on along the minus strand of APFE031253294.1, from coordinate 469,581 downwards.
TCTCTTTCTTCATTCTGTGAGCCTGAACTATGATCTGTCATCTGTGTGAGTTGCCATCAAGGACAACACCTGTGTCATAGAGCTAAATCTGTATCATAATGCCAACGATTTGGCGATTCCATGGGTTCTAGATTCTATTGGTTATAAATGACAAGCGCATTCGTTGTTATGATGATGCTATTTAATTGTGCTTTTCTTCTTCTCACCATAAGCAAAAAACTCAAATGTCTAAAGAGGATGCACTCTTCAAAGTTCACTTGTAAGTATCAGTTGCTTATGGAATTTGATTTTCATATTGTAAATATTTTTCAAGTTTTCAGTTGTGTGCAAGGTGGTCTATCAGATAATCCATTGCTCACTTGGTTGCACTGGAAGACAAAGTATACTTAAGTGGATAAACTTTTAGCTCAAATAGGTAGAGCAGTGTGCAGTAGATCAGTTTAGTTTGCTTCAATATTTTTGGTTTGAAATATATGGGTTGGTGTCCTATATATGGATTGTTAATTTTCAGCACTTTCAGTTTGGAGTGTGAATAATTTTAGTTTCTGAAAAATAATTTGCAGGATTTTGAAAATCACACTAATGGATTGGAATAGTATGGCTGCATAAGTATGTCAATTAGAGCATGTGTACTCATTTTATACATATATGTAGAGTTGTGATATAAATTTGAAAGATCATACAATTCACTAGTTGTCTGCTAGTAGGTAGATATTATGATCCAAATCGGAGAGGAAGAGGGATCTTGTAAGTTTCAATCCCCAAGAGTAGCCAAGAAAATATCTTCCTATCTTTTGAGGGTAGAATTTCCAATTTCATATTCTTATCATAATGTTTGTGCTACATTTTTCATCATATGGCTTTATATCTTAGAGGATCAACTACATGCAAACACCAGGGCCTACTTATATGAGAAAAAATGCCTTCTTCCACAATGTTGTTACATCACTATATCATGTAGTAAAAGGGGAAGAAGAGTGTAGTTGTAATGGGAAGGTTCATCATTCTTTTTGAAGAAATTATGATGATATTAATGAAGTATGTTTGTAGCAGCAAGTGGTTTTATAAATTGAAATGGGCTCTCAAGGAAGGAAGTATTTTTTTTTAAGGAACAGATTTTACACAGAGGCACTCTTGTTTTTTTAGATCAATTGAAAAGTTGTCATCAGTTTTATGATCCAAACGAAGTGGATGGAATATCTTTATCTAGGATGCAGTTCAGGTTACTGAAACATGCTTATTTAAATCTCTTTTCAAAAAGAACAATTGATCTCTAATTTTTTTTCGCAGCCTGGGTTTGCATTGTATGATTCTAGATTGTTTCAAACCACAAGTTGTAGGACATTGAATAGAACACAATTAATTGGGGGAATAGTGCAATGGTTTGGATTTGAGTTTAATGCACAAGAACATGAGAGTGAACATGAACTAGGAAGACCTAATTTGGATTTTCATTCATTTCCTCATGAGAAGAAGGTTGATAATGTCATGAATTCTCTTGAAGTTTTCAATGATGATATTTTTGCAGAGGTCATTTATAGAATAGAATGTGGTTACAATTACAGTTTTCAGTATGAATTGGCATCAGATTGATTTGGGCAAAGAAGCTCACTGGTTGCAGAGGATTTGTTTTAATGATTTGACTTCATACCCAACAAATTCAAGGCACTTGGTCTACAAGTTCTTGGCATTCCATAGGGGAGGCAGTCCCCAGTTAGAGTCGATGTTGTAGCATTTTCTTGTCTTGGGGATATAGTGAAAATTCTTTAAAAAATGGCTATATTTTTACTGGCTAAATTTGGGGAACTTGACAAAAATTTAAAAATTTTGTGCAAAAGATCTGGTTTTATAGGCCCACGGTGCTCTTGAGCTTGCTATGGCTTATTAGAAGGGCTACAATTCATTTTATTAAAAAGGATTGGCCATAGGCTTAATTTCCAAGTCCAAGCCACATGTGTGACTGAAATGCCACACATTTTGCCACCAAGGATCGAAGCTCACCAACCAAAATCACAAACTGGGCTTATTAGAAGGGCTACAATTCATTTTATTAAATCCACATGTGTAATTGAAGTGCAATTAATTTTTCCACCAAGGACCGAAGATCTCCAACCAAAGTCACAAAGTGGGCTTATTAGAAGGGCGACAATTCATTTTATTAGAAGGGCTACAATTCGTTTTATTAGAAGGGTTACAATCCATTTTATTAAATCCACATGTGTGACTGAAGTGCCACGCATTTCGCCACCAAGGATCGAAGCTCACCAACCAAAGTCACAAATTGGGCTTATTAGAAGGGCTACAATTCATTTTATTAGAAGGGCTACAATCCATTTTATTAAATCCACATGTGTGACTGAAGTGCAATGCATTTCGCCACCAAGGATATGTATAGATTCTCTCTATAGATTAAACTGATTATGCAATGTACTAAAGCAAAATACTTAATCTACTTCTACAATCAAACTTGCAGAAGCTTAATCGATTTTGAGAAAGATCAAACAGAACACATATAACAGAGAAGAAGATTCAATCACACATGAAACACAGAAGAATACTCTGGGGAAAACCTTAGCTAAAAACCCTACTATATGTATTATCATACAAGTGGAAATATCTCGGGATTACATAAAGCTTCAGCTCTCAAGCTATCCAGCTCTCAGTACAATCCCTCATTGTTGCTCATGGTCTGAATAGACAACACATATGCCTTCCTTCAGTCCTCCAAGCCTCCTATTTCCTTGCACAGTTTCTCCCGGGTCCTCCAGCTGCCACCTGTGTGATTCTCACCTCACACACTGCTCTGACCTCTGTAGTAACTATGCAATCCTCAAGGAATGAATTCCTTTTGCATGCAAGAGATATTCACATGAGAATATTCTAGCAATTGATAATACATTGTCCCTGCCTTTAATCTCAACTGGGTCTCTGTCTGAACTGACATGCATGAGTTATTTATGAGAGAATATTCAGTTATCCAGAGAACATTAGTTTCATGCATGCATGCATTCACTGACTGAACTCACAATTAGTTCCTCAAACTGTTTGGAACTAATTTAACTGGACTTAACTCAGTTAACTGAGCTAACTAACTATAACTCAAATACAACTCATCCTTATCTCTTTAATTACGAGATAACTTCCTCAATCAAAGGGATAATTGTTGCATGTCTTCACAAAGACTTCATATTTGATTTTCTCCAACTAATTAACTCAAGATGAATTAATTATTTATTTTTCAAATAGCTAGTGAGACTAAATTCAAATTTTAATTCTCAATTTTAATTCAAGGACAAATTAAAATTGGAGTATAACCTGAAATTCTATCTATAGCAATGCTATTTTTAGCATTTCTATTTTTAGCATTTCTTGTTGCTATTTTCAACACTCCCTCTCAACAAGAAAGGGATTATTTTCCACCCCGATCATGTCTCTATGGAACTCGAATTTACACTTTGACAATGCCTTAGTCAAAATGTCAGCATCTTGCTCCTCGGTCGAAATATACTGCAACAACATGATCCTATTCACCACACAATCTCGAAGATGATGATACCAGATGTCAATGTGCTTGGACCTATCATGAAATACTGAATTCTCAGAGAGTTTGATACAACTCTGATTATCACAATAGATCACAATTGGATCCATCCTCTAATCAAGCAAACCCAATAGAATTTTCCTCATCCAAATGGCCTCACATGTTGCCTGACTCGCAGCCATGTATTTAGCCTCTGCTGAGCTAAGTGCAATTGACCTCTGTTTCCTGCTGTACCAAGAAACTGCAACTGAACCACGGTTGAAAATTCCTCCTGATGTGCTCTTCCGATCTGATGGACTCCCTACCCAATCTGCATCTGTAAAGCCCTGAAGATTCACTCCCTTTGTCTGTCTATACCATAATCCATATTGAGATGTGCATTTGAGGTATCTCAAAACATGCTTCGCTGCCTTCCAAAACAGCTTGGTAGGCTGAACCATAGCTTGACTCAGCTGGTTCACCGCAAAGCACAAATCTGGTCATGTGTTCACTAAGTACATCATTGAACCCACAGGCTGTCGATACACAGTAGCCTCTACTACTTCTCCTGAATTAGCATCTTCCTTCTTCCAGTTATTCGCTAGAGGTGTCTGCATGGGCTTGCACTTCTCCATGTGAAATCTCCTGAGTATCTCATTGGCATACTTGCCTTGAGACACAAACACTTCCCCATCCTTCTGCCACACTTCCATGCTTAGAAAGTAGTGCATGAGACCCATGTATTTCATCTCAAACTCTCTTGCAAGGTCCTCCTTACAATACATGATCAACTGATCATCACCTGTCAATATCAGATCATCAACATAAAGAATAATGATCAACTGCTTATCTTCCACCATGATGTGGTACAAGTTCGCATCCGCTTCACTCTTTGTGAAGCCCAACTGGGTGAAGTAGTTGTCCATCCTGGTGTACCAAGCACGAGGTGCTTGCTTAAGCCCGTACAAAGCTCTCTTGAGTCGGCACACATGCAACTCACAATCGAAGGTCTCAAAACCTTATGGCTGCTCTATGTACGCCTCTTCCTCAATCTTGCCATTGAGGAATGCGGTCTTCACATCCATCTGATGGATCTTCCAACCCATTTGTGCTGATAATGCCAACATCGATCTGATAGATGAGTACCATGCTACAAGAGCAAAAAGCTCATCATAGTCGATCCCCTCGACCTGTGAGAAACCACGGGCAACAAACCTTGCCTTATGTTTCTCCACACTACCATCAGTGACATGCTTTACCTTGTAAAGCCAACGCGAACTCACAACTGACTTGTTCTCCGGTCTTGGAACAACATCCCAAACATTGTTCCGAACTATGGAGTCATACTCCTCCACCATAGCATCAACCCAAACTTGTTGTTGCATTGCTTCCTCAAAAGAAGATGGTTCAGTCTCTACATATTCCCCAACAAGGGCCATGTAACCAGTGTACCGCTCAGGTGACCTCCTCTGTCTGCGTTGAAAAGATGGCTCTCCCACATTCTCTCTCACATCCATCAACAATTTGTTAGCCTCCCTTGTGCATTTTCGCCCCTCTCTGGAAGAATATACATGAGTGGATGTCTCCACTCCTGAAACCTATGCATACGGCTGCTCCGCATCAGTCTGAGGCTCCTCCTCCTTAGGAACCAAAAGTTCCTCCTCTGCCTACAACTTGAGCTCCCTCAAAAGGGAAACTCGCATGGCCTTCAGCTCATCGAACTTAAGATCTCTGCGAACCACTGTCCTCTCGCTGGTAGGCAAATACACCCGATAGTTGTGGGGAGTATCAGTGTACCCCACAAGTATCCCCAACTCTGCTATCGGCTCTAGCTTCTTCCGGGCATCCTTGGTCACATGGAAATAAACCAATGAGCCAAAGATCGTGAAGTGACCCACATCTAGTCTCTTCCCGGAGAAAGCTTCCTCTGGTGTCTTCATCCCAAGTATGTGATGCGGGCTTCTATTATGCACGTAAATCGATGTGTTGCATGCCTCGGCCCACAAATGAAGTGGTAGGCCTTGGTCATGTAGCATCGCCTAAGCTGCTCCCACAATTGTTCTATTCTTCCTCTCATCCACCCCATTCTGTTGTGGGTTATGAGGTGTTGTCAAGTCCCGTTTAATTCCTTATGCTGCACAAAAGTCCTTAAACTCTTGAGAGACATGCTCTCCACCATTGTCGCTTTGCAAGGCCCTGATCTTCTTTCCAGATTCTTTCTCAACCAAGGCTTGGAACTTAAAAAACCTTGAGAAGGTTTGATCCTTCTTCTGCATGAAATAGATCCAGCATCTACGAGAAAAATCATCAATAGAAATCACATAATACTTTCGTTTAGCAGTGGAGGCTGTCGAGAATGGTCCACACACATCTATATGAACTCGCTCATTTATTGCTTCAGCTCGATTGTCTCGATCATGAAAGGAAGATTTTGTATACTTACCCAATGTACAACCTTTGCATGGGTCCACTTGCTCAAGTTTACCTTTGGGAAGTCCAGTAGAAACCTGTTGCATGATCTTCAAGGCCCCATGATGCAAGTGTCTCTATGCCATAACTCGTAAATATCTTGGCTTTGAACCAATTCTGCTTTGGAACTCAATGCAGCGCAGTCATCTACCTCCAGCTTGTTGAGATTCTTCACTCGAATCCCAATCCTCTTAGTCTGACCTGTGGTTATGTGTCTCAGGAATGCCTTTCCTTTACTGAAGGCTACATCATAGCCTTTGTCTTCCAACATCGCGACCGATACCAAGTTTTTCTTCAGTCCAGGCACATACTTTACATCAGTTAGGGTGAGAGGAGCTCCAAGCTCCCTCTAAAACACAACCGTACCTTCACCTGAAACACTGTACTTTCCATCATCGCCCATCTCGATGCGCATCTGGAGGTCTTTCTCCTCCAAGGTACTGAATAAACTCTTATCGTCGATCATGTGGAATGAGGCTCCACTGTCCAGGTACCAAACACAACCCACCATCGATGAAACCATGCATGCGATGAGGGTAAAATCCAATTCGAACTGTGAGGCCAGTGCCTCATGATTTGATCCTTTCAAGGATCCCTTCTTGGATTTCTTCAATGGACAATTAGTTGCATAATGGCCCACCTCATGACAATTAAAGCATCGCACTTTAGATTTGTCAATATTCTTCCCCAGGGGAAGAACTCAATTTGGAATGGGAAGCCTTCCCTTTCCCTTTCCGCACCTTACTTGCTAAGGCTAGATTTTCTTCATCATCATGCTTGGATGAAGAACCATCTCTGGTGCTTCTTCTGATCTCCTCCTGCATCAGATCCAACCACAGTCGTTCCCAATATAGCAGTTTCTCTCTTCCATTCACTGAGTCCTGCTAGCTATGCTAGCTCTTAGGAAGACCGAGGGAGCAAGACTCACCATATCATCATCAACTTTCGTGATTCCTACACTTCCAAGCTCATCTCTGCAGGTGGTGAGCTTTTTCAAATATGTAGAGATCGTGTTGCCCTTTTCATACTTGATTTTCTGAAGCTTGTCCTTCAACGCCAACTTCCTCTGGTCGTTGTTGTTCTGATATAGATCCTTCAATGTCTTCCACATTGAAAAAGGAGTCTCCTTCCATGGAGACTCGAGACAATATGGTCTCGAACTCCCTCCAGAAGAATCCTCCTCGCTCTAGCCACACATTTCTTCCATTCCGCCAATTCTTGGGCATTAGCTACTACTAACTTGGGGACTTCTTAATCAATGAAGTCTTTCAAACCATTGTCCTCTAATACCGCTTCCATGCGATCCTTCCAAGCTATGTAATTTGAGTCGTTATCCAGGGCATACTCGAGTCTAAAGCCATTAAACGCCATTGGTGAACTTTGAGATGTGATAAGAAATCGATTTTGTACCTATAATCAAGAAATTCAAACTTTGAACTTCGAACTTCTTTGTATTTTGTTCTCCGCTTTGATCACCTTTGCTCTGATATCATGTGGAAATTCTATCTGTAGATTAAACTGATTATGCAATGTACTAAAGCAAAATACTTAATCTACTTCTACAATCAAACTTGTGGAAGCTTAATCGATTTTGAGCAAGATCAAACAGAACACATATAACAAAGAAGAAGATTCAATCACACATGAAACACAAAAGAATACTATGGGGGGAGCCTCAGCTAAAAACCTCGCTATCTATATTATCATACAAGTGGAAATATCTCAGGATTACATAAAGATTTAGCTCTCAAGCTATCCAACTCTCAGTAAAATCCCTCACTGCTGCTCATGGTCCGAATAGACAACATATATGCCTTCCTCAGTCCTCCAAGCCTCCTATTTCCTTGCGCAGTTTCTCCTGGGTCCTCCAGTTGCCACCTGTTTGATTCTCACCTCACACACTGCTCTGACCTTTGTACTAATTATGCAATCCTCAAGGAATGAATTCCTTCTGCATGCAAGAGATATTCACACGAGAATATTCTAGCAACTGACAGTACATTGTCCCTGCCTTTAATCTCAACTGGGTCTTTGTCTGAACTGACATGCATGAGTTATTTATGAGAGAATATTCAATTATCTAGAGAACACTAGTTGCATGCATGCATGCATTAACTCATTGAACTCACAATTAGTTCCTCAAACTATTTGGAACTAATTTAACTGGACTTAACTCAGTTCATAGAGCTAACTAATTACAACTCAAATACAACGCATCCTTATCTCCTTCATTAAGGAATAACTTCCTCAATCAAAGGGATAACTATTGCATGTCTTCACAAAGACTTCATGTTTGATTTTCTCCAACTAATTAACTCAAGATGAATTAATTAATTATTTTTCAAACAACTAGTGAAACTAAATTCGAATTTCAATTCTCAATTTTAATTCAAGGACAAATTAAAATTGGATATATCCTTAAATGCAATCTATAGCAATGTTATTTTTAGCATTTTTTGTTGCTATTTTCAACAGGATCGAAGCTCACCAACCAAATTCACAAACAAGCTCACCAACCAAAGTCACAAACTAGGCTTATTAGAAGGGCTATAGTTCATTTTATTAGAAGGACTACAATTTAACACCAACCAAAGTCACAAACTGGGCTTATTAGAAGGGCTACCATTCATTTTATTAGAAGGACTACAATTCATTTTATTAGAAGGGCTACAATTCATTTTATTAAACTAGGCTTATTAGAAGGGCTACCATTCATTTTATTAAAAAGACTACAACTCATTTTATTAAAAGGGCTACAATTCATTTTATCAAACTGGACTTATTAGAAGGGTTACCATTCATTTTATTAGAAAGGCTACCATTCACTTTATTAAATTGGGCTTATTAGAAAGACTACCATTCATTTTATTAGAAAGACTACAATTCATTTTATTAAAAAAAATTAGGCTTATTAGAAGGGCTACTATTCAGTTTATTAAAAAAACTACAATATTAGAAAGACTACAATTCATTTTATTAAAAAGGATTGGGATTATTAGAAAGGCTACCCTTCATTTTATTAAAAAGGCTTTTTGAGCTATTATTCATTTTATTAAAAGGTCATTTTATTAAAAAGGAAAGGGGCTTTTTGGGCTCCTATTCATTTTATTAAAAGGGCTACTATTCATTTTTGCATTCATTTTATTAAAAAGAAAAAAGGATGGCCCGGATGGGCCATGGGCTCAATTTTGCATTCATTTTATTAAAAAGGAAAAAGGATGGCCATGGGCTCAATTTCCAAGTCCAAGCAACATGTGTTACTGAAGTGCCACGCATTTTGCCACCAAGGATTGAAGCTAACCCACCAAAGTCACAAAAGTGAATGAAGCCCAGCTCATTGTACCAAGCCATGGGACAAAGGAGCATAGGTTTTGCACCACACTTCGAAAAGGTATAAGAACCTTGCCACATATAAAGATCGATGGCTCATTTAAGCTATCGATGTGCGATATATCCTACAAATAGGCAAATATAAAAAAACACAACACCCAGAAACATAATCCCAAGTGTCAAAGAATGGCACCAAACCAAGGAAAACTCAGTCAAGTTGCCAGTCATTGTGTCAGTTAACAATTATCCTGAATGTCGGACTTTCAAGTTAATGGAAGGAGTTTTGAAAAATTGGGAGTCCATGCACTGAAACCTGTTACAAGGACATTGCATTTGTCTAGTATGAAGCTTTCTTTTTGTAGTAATAACCTTCCTATTTATTACCCTTATCCCAGTCAAATTGGATGGAATTATTATAAAGTTGGTTCTCATTATGACACTTTGAAACTATCGCTTTCAATTTAAAGCAAGGTTGAGGTGTCATTTTTAAATTGACATGGGGTTCGATGCTGAGAGTTTTGATCCAAACAATGGGCAGATAATAGCCTAGATTCTATTTTGATTCACGAATTTATGCCAAGTCTCTATGCAATGGGAGAATCGAGATGATCGGAATGACCTAGTCTGGAACTGGATTTTCGTTGGACACTTGATTTAATTTTGTTGATCTTCCTCACATCACAGATGTCATAGATCTGTGCACTCACGCAAATCAACCCCCACCTTATGATAAGATAATCAATTCGAGAATTCTTCGTGGTTGCACAAAACAATGATCATAAACTCCATGCTTTTTTCAATGGCAGAGATGGGGATTGGAAATCGAAGGCTGGTGTTTAATTGCACGAAACCCTGCCCATTAGATGTTTAACGGAAGGGGGGAGGGGGAGAGGGAGAGGGGAGCAATGACTGGTATTATTGAAACCACTTCTGCTAACGCGGAAACATGTGGTGAATTCCGGGGGCCACCTCATCAAAACAACTAACTACCTTAACGGAAGGGGGGAGGGGGAGAGGGAGAGGGGAGCAATGACTGGTATTATTGAAACCACTTCTGCTAACGCGGAAACATGTGGTGAATTCCGGGGGCCACCTCATCAAAACAACTAACTACCTGGACCCCCTCTGCATTCTATTCCAGGGTTTCAACAAAGCGATTGTTTTCCAGGGTTTCAACAAAGCGATTGTTTCCCTTCCTTGAAGTTTGTCAGTGTATAGTCAAAATTTGTGATGGCTTCCAGACTGTATATATGAATGTCGGATTCTAAGTAGCGATGTTGGTGACTTGTGGGTAATTTATGAGGGATTAAGGAGAGAAAGCAGTGGAACTCGAAAAGCTCAATGTTTGTTCTTGCTGCATTGAAGCCATGGATAACAGATTTTCTTATCGTTGTATTTTTTTCTGCAAATGTTCTTTGCAATAATGAGAGTTTGGGCAGTATGGATGTTAAATCAGTCATAAAGATGTAGGGGTATGAGATTTGTATTAATTTTTAGGAAACTTGTTTGAAGAGATAAGTTCTCAATGTCCAGTAAGTAGCAGTATCGAATCATTTAACAAAACACCCTTACTGAGACTTAGTTCGAAATACAATCAAGATGCCAGATTTAGAGTGCATACCGTCAATTTTCAAAATGTTTGGAGCAGTGAACAAGACTCGAGAATCTGATGCACACTGTGTACGGAACTGGTTGGTCAAGATAAATAAGTTTGCAGTATTTGGAAACCAATTAGTCCATACGGGTATATCTTGATCTGTAATATCACTCACGCTAGAAAATATTCACTAACTATTGTTGTTGTCTACCAGTACAACAAGACAGACTTTGCATCACCAATAAGTTTTAATCTGGGCTGGACAAACTGCATTGATGACTTTATTAAACCATTATCCATTTGGGTTCCAAAAACCTAAAAAGGGTACAGGTCAATTAGTTGTATTGATGTAACAGTTTATGTGGAACCAAAACCAAGTACCATATTTTGTGTGCATTCAACTCTTGTTGAAGAGAGCATGTTTGAAGACGAACCAATGTGGAATGCCCCAGCTGCCTATCCATGAGATTGTTGCCTTTATCAAGTTCAAAGTGAAGCTTTGCACTTTGTTATTCTAAGACAAAGGATAAAAAGCTCAAGGCAGAATGCAAGGAAGCTCTACAATTGGAGCTTGGACATTATGTTCAACCAGATGTGCCATTGGTATACTTTTAAAGATAGGTTCAGAGGCTGGGTTGGATTCACACAAAATAACCGTCGAATGTGACACATTATTGATGCCATCAAAATTTGAACCTTGTGGCCTCAACCAGTTTTATGCAATGAGATATAGGACAGTTCCAGTTTCTCATTACATTGGGGGTCTATCGGATATGATCGTGGTCTTGTTTACAAGGCAAATCCCATTTGAAGCCTGTAAGGGGCATTTTTTTTAGGACATTTCAAACAGGTTCATAAGAGGTCTTTATGCACTATAGGTATCCTACACAATTGCAAAGAAGGTCGTCCTCAAAAAAATATTAGGACAACGACTATCGAAGAAGGATCCTCAAAATAGCCACCCAATGGCTTTGATTAGATATTTATTCACATTGTCTCTGGAGTTCAAACCAATAATGGAAGAAAAGAATCTATGAACTTCATATTTCTGCTTCTTCATTATCCAACAAGAAGAAATATTTTGATGCAGTTTCTTGTTAAAGATTAACTGATCCTTCCACTAGTAGTGTGCATAAATTTGATTCTCAAGTTCTAACTCTCGAAACCATTACAATTTTCCAAAGGTCATCAATTGTCATTAAGTCTGTGAGGGAAGCTACCTAAGTGCCTAAGTGAAAATAGAAATTGCCATATATTGCTAATTCATGGTGTTTTTCTCTGTTTTTGAGACTAGCAGGATTTTTTCCAGCAGTATGAGATTTTATTTGTCAAAGTTTACTGTAGCTACAAGTGGGATAAGGATTTATCTGCAGAGGCATTCAAATCCTAGGTTTCATAGGATAAATATAAAGCAGTTCTGAATGCCAAAGAACTTTGGTAGAGACAGGTAAATGGTAGAGAAATTCCAGATTTGAAAAGAAGATTAAGCCATCAAATGAAAAATTGACATTTGACAGTGCCCAAACATATCTTGAGCACGGGTTTCATTCCAGATTATGTGGCAAAGATCAGCAATCGCAGGAGACAAGTGACAAATCAAAATGAACAAATTATTGATCAGAGGCCGAATTTTGCTAGCAGGATTCGAAGAAAATTTCAAGAGAAAATTTGGGCTTCCAAATCAACAAGGGGCAGAGTATTCTTTTTAGAGGAAAATCAATCTTATCCATGTCACTTCCAGCATTCGAGCTTCAAAGGGACACATGTGGCAATCAAAACAAATATTTCAAGCATCTAAACTAAGCCTTTGGTTTCTGTCAATTTAAGATTTGAAGGCCAGCTCTGGTTTTAAAAGGGATTGGTAGGAAATTTCATTCGCCTTTGGTTTCTGTCAATTTAAGATTTGAAGGCCAGCTCTGGTTTTAAAAGGGATTGGTAGGAAATTTCATTCGCCTTTGGTTTCTGTCAATTTAAGATTTGAAGGCCAGCTCTGGTTTTAAAAGGGATTGGTAGGAAATTTCATTCGCCTTTGGTTTCTGTCAATTTAAGATTTGAAGGCCAGCTCTAGTTTTAAAAGGGATTGGTAGGAAATTTCATTCAGGTTTTTAACAAAAGAAGCAGTATTCCAAGATTTGAAAATACTTAACTTTATAACCTCAAGAAATTAAAGACATTTTGCAAATATTTTCAAGAATTGATTTTATTAGAATTATTAATTGATTTTGATTCCTAGAAGGTAGTGACAAGTTGACAATAAATTTTCTATATAAATTATCAATTGTACTAAGCAGGGGTTGATTATTTTTAAAAGAGCATGCAAACAAATTTTGCCGAAACAGTGGAATAGATTCAGATTTCCAGGCAACAAATTAACAGTCAAAATTTATTATCCATATTTTGAAGGCAGAGGATTTTCCAGCAGTCCCAAGTTTCCTGCAACAAATTAGAAATATTATTATTTTTTTAATTTTTTGTTTAGTATTTTATTCTAAGAAACTTGTAACAATTTAGGATTATGTTTTCTATATATTATTTGATTTTTAATGTGGTTGGCTTTTAATGTCAAAACCCTGAGATTTTTGTGAATTCTGTTATTACAAAGTTTTTAATCTAAGGACTTTTGCTCCAGTTAATGACAAAATTTGTTTCTTGTGTATTTCTTTTCCTGTAATTAAATAATATTTTCTGCATATATCTGAGCCTGAGGTAGTGTAGGACATTGGGAAGAGCTAGGCTGAGTATAAGCCACCTTGACATCCCTAATGCAATGTTATTTTCTATATTGAGTAAAATATTGAATAGTTTGTTTAATTGGTCACCCATAAATATTAGATTGTTGCTTCTATGCAATACTTGAATGTATTTGTGTTCACTATTGAAGCTCTTCTATATGTTTCTACTCTTTTTAGATAATTATATATTTAAGGATGATACTTGATTATCTAATTTCTCCTCTATTCCTCTATCAAAACCCTTCTAGGTATGTTTTATTGTCATAGCTGAACGTTGGCACTTTGATCAGGCCTCTGCAAGAGATGACCTTATATGTTAAGTAAGGATTTGTGACTCATCAGCAACCACCTATAAAAAATACCCTAGATCTGGCCATTGTTCTTCATAGGTTGTTGTTTAGTAAAAATGAACAACATTAGAGCCTCGTAACACTTAAGGGATCCCCCTCTGGCTCGAGGGCCAGCTCGAACCTAAAGTTGGTTGAGAAAGTTGGTTGAGAAGGTTTCTCAGCGTAGTTTCGCAGCCAAGAACTTCCTTTGAGAAACAGATACCAAATTTTGGCGTCATTGTTGGGGAGCGAAGTAACAAAGATACTTTTCCCTAGAGAACGATAATTGATATGATCTATTCTTTATTGGTGAAAAAAGACTAGACATTTGATATAGATTGCATTTCTTTCACCTGACGGCTCCACTTTGTTTATTTGGTGATTCCATGGGTTCTAGATTTTGTTGGTTTGAAATGACAAGTGCATTTGTTGTTATGATGATGGTATTCAACTGAGTTTTCTTCTTCTCACCGATAAACAGAAAACTCATATATCTAAAAAGGATGTACTCTTCAAAGTTCACTTGTAAGTATCGGTTGCTTATCGAATTTGAATTTCATATTGTATATATTTTCAAGTTTTCAGCTGCATTCAAGGTGGTTTGTTAGATAATCCACTGCTCACTTGGTTGCACTGGAAGTTAGACCATACTTAACGGGATAAAGTTTTAGCTCAAGTAGGTAGAAGAGTGTGCAATAGATAAGTTTGTTTTGCTTCAATAGTTTTGGTTTGAAATATATGGATGGATTCGTGTGTGGTATATGGATTGTCAGTTTCCAGCACTTTCAGTTTGGAGTGTGAATAGTTTTAGTTTTATAAAAATAATTTGCAGGATTTTGAAAAGGTGGTTTGTTAGATAATCCACTGCTCACTTGGTTGCACTGGAAGTTAGACTAGACTATACTTAACAGGATAAAGTTTTAGCTCAAGTAGGTAGAAGAGTGTGCAATAGATAAGTTTGTTTTGCTTCAATAGTTTTGGTTTGAAATATATGGATTCGTGTGTGGTATATGGATTGTCAATTTCCAGCACTTTCAGTTTGGAGTGTGAATAGTTTTAGTTTTATAAAAATAATTTGCAGGATTTTGAAAATCACATTGATGGATTTGAATAGTATGATTAGTATGATTGCATAAGTATGTCAATTAGAGCATGTGTACTCATTCCATACATATATGAAGAGTTTGTGATATAAATTTGAAAAGATCTTATGATCCAAATCGGAGAGCAAGAGGGATCTTGTAGTTTCCATCCCCAGAGTAACCAAGAAAATGTCTTCCTATATTTTGAGGGTAGAACTGTCAATTTTATATTCTTACCAGAATGTTTGTGCTACATTTTTCATCATATGGCTTTAGATCATAGAGGGTCGACTACATGCAAACTCCAGGGCCTACTTATATGAGAGAAAATGCATTCTTCCATAATGTTGTTACGTCATGGTATCATGTAGTAAAAAGGGAAGAAAAGTGTAGCTGTAGTGTGAAGGTTTCTCATTCTTTTTGAAAAAATTATGATGATATTAATGAAGTATGTTTGGAGCAGCAAGTGTTTTTATAAATTGTGATGGGATCTCAAGGAAGGGAGCATTTTTTTTTTTAAGGAACAGATTTTACACAGAGAGACTCTTGCTTTTTTAGATCAATTGGAAAGTTGTCATCAGTTTTATGACCCAAATAAACTGGATGGAAGTTTATTTTCTAAGATGCAATTCACTGGTTACTGAAACATGCTTATTTAAATTTCTTTTCAAAAAGAACAATTGATCTCTAATTTGTTTCAACATACACAACAGCCTGGGTTTGCATTATATGATTCTAGATTTTTTTAAACCACAAGTTGCAGGACATTGAATAAAGCACAATTGGTTGAGGGAATAGTGGAATGGTTTGGATTCAAGTTGAATGCACAAGAACATGAGAGTGAGCATGAACAAGGAAGACTTGATTTGGATTTTCATTCATTTCCTCATGAGAAGAAGGTTGATAATGTCCTGAATTCTCTTGAATTTTTCAACGATGATATTTTTGTAGAGGTTATTTGCAGAAAAAGATGTGGTTACAATTACAAGTTTTAGTATATGAATTGTCATTTGTTTGATTCGGGTAAAGCAGGTCACAGGTTACAGAGGACTGGTTTTAATGATTTGACTTCACAGCCAACCGATTCAAGGTACCTGGTCTACAAGTTCTCTGCATTCCATGCAGAAAAGCAGTGCCCAGTTGGAACCGATGTTGTAGCATTTTATTGTCCTGGAATTGAGTGAAAATGCTTCAAAAATTGGCTTTTTTTATTAGCTAAGGGCACTTACAAAAATTTAAGAATTTTGTGTAAAAGATATGGTTTTATAG
Source organism: Pinus taeda (assembly GCA_000404065.3). NCBI lineage: Eukaryota > Viridiplantae > Streptophyta > Pinopsida > Pinales > Pinaceae > Pinus > Pinus taeda. The sequence goes on along the minus strand of APFE031253294.1, from coordinate 453,253 downwards.
GCCCATGGTGCTCTCGAGCTTGTTATGGCTTATTAGCAAGGTTATAATTCATTAAGAATTTTTTTTTTTTTAAAGATATGGTTTTATAGGCCTATGGTACTCTCGAGCTTGTTATGGCTTATTAGCAAGGTTATAATTCATTTTATTATAAAGGATTGGCCACAGTCCCAGCCACATATGCTATCGAAATGCCACGCATATGGCCACCAAGGATCGAAGCTCACAAACCAAGGTAAAAAACTGAATCAAGGAGCATAGATTTTGCACAACAGGTCAAAAAGGCGGCTGAACCTTGCCAATTATAAAGACCAAAAGCTTCATTTAACCTATCAACGTGGGATATATCCTACAAACAGACATATAAATAAGAATAAAAGACGCAGCACCGAGAAACATAATGCCAAGTGTCAAAGAACGGCACTAAACCAAGGAAAAGTCTACCTAGTTTCCAGCTGATGTGTCAAATAAAAATCATACTAATCGTCAGACTGTCAAGTTAGTGGAAGGAGTTTTGAAAAATTGGGAGTCCATGCGCCAATATGTAGGGTTGTATACACTGAAACCTGTTACAGGGACATTGCATTTGTGTACTGAAGTAGTCCATCTGCTTCTTTCTGGAGCTGCATCCAACGCTGTATCGACAACTATAGCTATCAATCGGAGCATGCTTTCATTCTTGCCTGGGGAGGATGGATAGAAAAACCCATTCACATTCCCATGGGAGGATAGCCTAATCAACGGCATCTAGTGCCCGATGGCGAATACTTTCTTGAACTCCATCCCGGGGTTGTATTAGCTTTTAGCTTGACCATCTATTTTCTTTTCATCTATCTTTGAAAGAAAAGCCTAATTACATATATAAATAATGACCCCACTCTTACCTTACTTATTTCCTAAACACACAAGCTCCGTAAGACACAAGCTAAGTAGGACACTTCGGTATCCTGATCTCGGTATCCGGTTCACTTATCTCCGGTTCACTGATCAAAGAGAGCTTAGAGGGTCATAAGGCTGCTTTTCAACCTTCCATTGGTTGAAGGGGCCTGCGGTTTGAGGCTATTGGGATAAGGCGGTCGGGATCGGTTTTCTGGGGTCAGGCGGGATAAGGCAATGAAACCTTCCATTGGTTCGGGGGTCCTGGGGTAAGGCAATGAAACCGGTTTTAGGCTATTGGGATAAGGCAATCTTGAACTATGTCTATTACGAGGTCAATGGGATAACTACCACTCCCTTTCTGTCTCCTGCCTCGAGTACCCTTAACCCTGTTCCCTCCTTCCTGCGTTGAGCCTTCTGACCCGAGGTAAGGTCCTGAAATGACTATATACCGGCTCGCGTAGAAGACAGGCCCTGCCTGAAGGAAGGGTAAACTCCCAGGCAATAAGTGGTCCATTACCGGTCCTGATCTTCGGTAAGGCCCGGGATCAGCGAGGTCAACCCAGCGAGATGGGTAGGCTCCGCAGTTTTCGATCGATCGATAAGGACTTCGATCAGGAGCGGAGGCTAGAGCAGGGCTTGCTCTAGCGCTTCTCTCGCTAACCTTTTGAAAGAAAAGTTGGTCCCCACAAAGAAGGAGCCTTATGCACCTTCAAAGGCGAGTGAATGGGAACAGTAGCGTATGGCGTACCGGTCAGCGGGGCAGTTAGGAAACAACATCAATATTGCGTGGGTGAAGAAGGGATATCAATTTTGCTTGTCCAGCTCTTTCGGCGAGTGCGCGATCATAGATAGTAGCATGTATGCGATCATAGATAGTAGCATGTATGTTGGACCTCGCCGCCTATCTGGATTATAGTTGATAGGAAGGTGTACGCATTACTGGCTCTTATGCTTGTACTGGCTAGCTCTTGCCAGAACACTTCATTCTTTCTGGGCCCCCGAGGAGTATCGGTGCTTATGGGCCATTCCTTTCCTTCTGTGAGGCCCCGGCCGGCAGCAGCCCAGCTTATCCGGGCCAGCAAGCAGGACAGGGTGGACGGAATGATTGATTGATTGAAACCGATACTGAAAACTGATATCTATGAAGCTTGTTTTGTGTAGTAATAGCCTTCCTTTTTATTACCCTTATCCCGGTCAAATTGGATGGAGTTATTACAAAGCTCATTCGCATTATGACAATTTGAAACTATCATTTTCAGTTTAAAGCAGGGTTGAGGTGTCGTTTTTAAATTTCCATCAGGTTCGATGCCAAGAGTTTGGATCTAAACTGCGGGCAGATAATAGCCTAGATTCTGCTTTGATTCACAGATTTATGCCAAGTCTATATGCAATGGGATATGATCATGATGACCTAGTCTGGAAATGGATTTTCGTTGGGCACTTGATTTAATTTTGTTGATCTGCCTCACATCACAGATGCCATAGATCTATGCGCTAATCCAAATCAATGGTCCCCTTGTGATAAGATAATCATTCGAGAATTCTTCGTAGTTGCATAAAACAATGATCATAAACTCCATGTATTTTTCAACGGCGAAGATGGGCGCTTGGAAATCGAAGGTTGGTGTTAAATTACGTGACCACCTACCCATTATATGTTTAACGGAAGGAGGGGTCCGCAATTACGAGTTTGATTAAAACTACTTCTGCTAGCGTGGAAACATGTGGTGAACAGCCAGGGCCACTTCTCAAAACCACTAACTGCCTGGACACCCTATGCATTCTATTCCAGGGTTTCAACAAAACCATTGTTTCCCTTCATGAATGTTGAATTCCAGGAAGCCATGTTGGTGACCTGTGGGTAATTTCTGAGGGATTAAGGAAAGAAAGCAGTGTAACTCGAAAAGCTTAATGTTTGTTCTCGCTGCATTGAAGCCATGGATGACAGATTTTGTTATCGATGTATTATTTTCTGCAAATGTTCTTTGCAGTAATGAGAGTTTGGGCAGTATGGATGTTAAATCATTTATAAAGATGTAGGGGTATTGGATTCGTATTAATTTTTAAGAAACTTGTTTGCAGAGAGAAGTTCTCAATGTCCAGTTAGTAGCAGTATTGAATCATTCAACAAAAGACCCTTATTGAGACTTAGTTCCAAATACAATCAAGATGCCAGATTTAGAGTGCCTACTGTCAAATTTCAAAATGTTTGGAGTAGTGATTCAGTGAACAAGACTCGAGAATTCGATGCACACTTCGTCCTGAAATGGTTGGTCAAGATAACTAAGTATGCAGTATTTGGAAACCAATTAGCCTAAACGGATATATCTCTATTTGGCATATTGCTCACACTAAAAATATTCACTAACTATTGTTGTTGTCTACCAGTACAACAAGATAGACTTTGCATCACCAATAAGTTTTAATCTGGTCTAGACAAATTGCATTGATGACTTTATTAAACCATTATCCATTTGGGTTCCAAAAGCCCAAAAAGGGTACATGCCAATTGGTTGTATTGATGTAGCAGGTTATGTGGAACCAAAACCAAATACCATATTTTGTGTGCATTCAAGTCTTGTTGATGAGAACATGTTTGAAGATGAACCAATGTGGAATGCCCCAAGTACCTATCCATGAGATGTTACCTTTATCAAGTTCAAAGTGAAGCTTTGCACTTTGTTATTCTAAGACAAAGGATATAAAACTCAAGGCAGAATGCAAGGCAACTCTACAATTGGAGCTTGGACTTTCTGTTCGATCACTTGTGCCATTGGTATACTTATAAAGATAGGTTCAAAGGTTGGGTTGGATTCACACGAAATAACCATCAGATGTGACGTACGATTAATGCCATCAAAATGTGAACCATATGGCTTCAACCATCTGAGTGCAATGAGATATATGATGGTTCCAGTTGCTCATTACATTAGAAGTCTCTGGGATATTATCGTGCTCTTGGTTAGAAAACAAAGCCCATTTGAAGCCTGTAAGGGGAATTTTTTAGGACATTTGAAACAGGGTCATAGGAGGTATTTACGCACTATAGGTATCCTGGGCATTTGCACAGAAGGTCATCCTCAGAAAAATGTTTGGACAGTTAGTACTGAAGAAGGTTCTTCAACATAGCCACCTAATGGATTTGATCAGATATTTACTCACATGGTCTCTGGAGTACAAACCAATAATGGAAGAAAATAAACTATGGACTTCATATTTCTGCTTCGTCATTATCCAACAAGAAGCAATATTTTGATACAGTTTCTTGTTAAAGATTAACTAATTACTTTGTTAATAGTGTGCCTAAATTCGATTCTCAAGTTCTAAATGTCAAAACCATTACCATTTCCAAAGGTCATGAGTGCTTATTGTCATTAAGTCCGTGTGGGAAGCTACCTATGTGCACCCTAAGTGAAAATGGAAATTACCATATATTGTTAATTCATGGTGTTTTTCTCTGTTTTTTAGACTAGCAGGATTTTTTCCAGCTTTAAGAGATTTTATTTGTCAAAGTTTACTCTAGATACAAGTGGGATAAGGATTTATCTACAGAGGCATTCAAATCCTAGGTTTCAAAGGATAAAGATAAAGGAGTTAGGACTGCCAAAGAACTTTGCGGAGACATGCAAATGGTAGAGAAATTCCAAATTTGAAAAGAACTTTAAACCATCAAAGGAAAAATTGACATTCGATAGTGGCAAAACATATCTTGAGCTCGAGTTTCATTCCAGATAATGTGGCAAAGATTAGCAATCACAGGAGACAAGTGGCAATCAAAATGAACAGATTATTGATCAGAGACCAATTTTTGCTAGCAGGATTTGAAGAAGATTTCCAGAGAAAATTTGGGCATCCAAATCAACAAGTGGCAGAGTATTGTTTTTGGAGAAAAATCAGTCTTATCCAGATCACTTCCTGCATCCGAGATTCAAAGGGATACATGTGGCAATCAAAACCCAGATTTCAAACATCTAAACTAAGCCTTTGGTTTCTATCAATTCAAGATTCGAAGTTCAGCTCCAGTTTTAAAAGTGATTGGCAGGAGATGTCATTCACTGTTTTTGAAGCCCAGAACAATACAAGTAGAATTCCAAGATTTGAAAATACTCAAATTTATACCCTTAAGCAAGTCAAGACATTTTGCAACTATTTTCAAGGATTTATTTTATTTAGAATTATTAATTGATTTTGATTCTTAGAAGGTAGTGACAACTCGAAAAATGTCTTTTCTATATAGATTAAATTATGAGTGGTAATAAGCAGGGGTTGACTATTTTTAAAAGGGTAGGTAAACAGATTTTGAGGAAACAATGGAATAGATTCGGATTTTAAGGCAACAAATCCGCAGTCAAAAAATCCTATCCATATTTTGAAGGTAGAGATATTTTCAGCCCTTCCAAGTTTCCCATAATAAATTAGAAAATATTATTTATTTTTAGTTTATTGTTTAGGATTTTTTTTTTAACCACATGGTGAATCGGTAACTGCCAAGCCTAATCTAGGGGAGACCCAAGATCAAACCTCATAGCTGCCACTATAACACCAAGAGCATAACCAACCACCTGCAAGTCGGGTATACTAAGTTCCTATGATTTTAGCAAGAGCAGACTCAACGAGAAAGGGGAATCCGCCCCTCTAGCCGCCACCACAGCAGGTCATTGTACTCAATGAGGTTTGAACTTCTGTCTCCCCGGGCAAAGCCCATGTGACTTACCGTCAAACCACACATCACTGTACATTGTTTAGGATTTTATTCCATGAAATTTGTGGACAATGTTTTCCTGTATATTATTTGATTTTTAATGTAAAAAGCTGATTTTTTATTCCAAAACCCTACGATTTTTGTGAAGTCTTATGTTACATAGTTTTTAATCAAAGGCTTTTGGCTCCGGTTAATGATAGAATTTGTTTCTTATGTATATATTTTCTTGTAATTGGATAATATTTTCTGCATATATTTGAGGTAGTGTAGGATATTGGAAAGGAATAGGATGGGTATTAGCCTCCCTAATGTCCCTAATGCAATGTTCTTTTCTATATCGAGTAAAAGATTGAATAGTTTATTTAATTGGTCACCCATAAATAACCAGATTGTTGCTTCTACGCTATACTTGACTGTATTTGTATTCATTATAGAGGTTCTATATGTTTTTTTCCTATTAGATAATTAGGTATTCTGAGAGGACACTTGATATATGTTTTTTTCCTGTTAGATAATTAGGTATTCTGAGAGGACACTTGATTATCTAATTTCTCCTTTATTACACTATCAAAACCTTTCTAGCTATGTTTTTCTGTCATAGCTGAACGTTGGCACTTTGATCGGACCTCTACAAGAGAAGGCCTTATTTGTTAGAGAGGGATTTGTGACTCATCAACAACCACCTATACAAAAACCTAAGATCTGGCCATTGTGCTTCATAGGAAGTTGTTCAGTAACAATGAACCACATTAAAGCCTCGCAACACTTGAGGGAACCCCCTCTGATTCGAGGGCAGCTTGAATGTAAAGTTGGATGAGTTGGTTTCTCGGCCCATTTTGGCAACCAATAACTTCCTTTAAGAAACAAATGCCAACATTTAGCGTTGTTTTCGGGGAGCAAAGTAACGAAGATATTTTTCCCCTGGAGAACGACAATTGATTAGATCTATTCTTTGGTGGTGAACAAAAGCTAGACATTTGATATAGGTTGCATTTCTTCCACTTGGCGGCTCCACTTTGTTTATCTGGAGATTCCATGGACTCCAAATTCTGTTGGTTACTATGATGATGGTATTCACATATGTGTTTTTCTTCTTCTCACCAATAAGAAGAAAACTCAGATGTCTAAAAGGGATGCACTCTTCAAAGTTCACTCGTAAGTATCAATTGCTTATGGAATTTGAATTTCATATTGTAAATATTTTTCAAGTTTTTAGCTACATGCAAGGTGGTTTGTCAATTAATCCACGACTCACTTGGTTGCAATGGAAGTTAAACTATACTTAATGGGATAAAGTTTCAACTCAAGTAGGTAAAGGAGTGTGTAGTAGATTAGTTTGTTTTGCTTCAGCAGTTTTGGTTTGAAATATATGGGTTGGCGTGCGATATATGGATTGTTAATTTCTAGCCCTTTCAGTTTGGAGTGTGAATAGTTTTAGTTTTAGAAAAATAATTTGCAAGATTTTGAAAATCACACTAATGGATGGGAATACTATGGCTGCATAATTATGTCAATTAGAGGATGTGTACTCATTCTATACATATATGCAGAGCTATTGATCCAGGTGGATGTTGGTGGCCACCCACCTATCCCATTTGGACCCCCACAACTGTTTCTTTTAGTTTTTCAGTTTCCTTAATTATAGCACAGTTTACTATTTTTAGCAGTTTTTCGGGTCCTAAACTTTCAGAGCCGTTTTGAGGCCCTAAACAACGTTTTTTGGGAAATCTACTGCCAGCGATTTCTCTCTTAAAAACTTGTCTTTTCCGTCATAGTCCTCGGAGAGATCTTTCCAACGGGCTATCATGTGCGTCAAACGGAGATAATATGACCAATTCGCGACCCCGGGAAGTTGATGTACCAACTTACCCAAAAACGGAGCCCACAATTTGGCGTTTCATCTTCTAGGGTTAGGTTTTGGAATGTGAAGGGTTTTCCATTGTTTCTCAACAATAAATAGGCCTTCGAGCCTCATTGTAACACAGTTCAGAACAGTTCAGAGGCATATAGCCGCCACATCTCTTCTCAAAGATAAGCTACCATCGCCCTAGCTGGTTTATTTCTATTTCCAGTTGTAAGCATATTTCAGTGGTTTCCATTAATGAAATGAAGTATTATTTCCACTACATCTTTGTGTAATATGGTTATATCTGTATTTCATTGTGTTCTTGTTTAAATCCGGATCAGCTATGACATAAATTTGAAAGGTCAGACAATTCACCAGTTTTCTGCCAGTAGGTAGATCTTATGGTCTACATTGGAGAGCAAAAGCAATCTTGTAAGTTTCCATCCCCAAGAGTAACCAATAAAATATCTTCCTATCTTTTGAGGGTAGAACTGCCAATTTCATATTCTTACCAGAATGTTTGTGCTACATTTTTCATCGAATGGCTTTAGATCGTAGAGGATCGACTACATGCAAACTCCAGGGCTTACTTATATGAGAGAAAAAGCCTTCTTCCACAATGTTGTCACAGCACTGTATCATGTAGTAAAAAGGGAAGAAGAGTGTACGTGTAGTGGGAAGGTTACTCGTTCTTTTTAATAAATTATGATAATATTAATGAAGTATGTTTGGAGCAGCAAGTGTTTTTATAAATTCCAATGGCCTCTCAAGGAAGGGAGTATTTTTTTTTTAAGGAACAAATTTTACACAGAGGCACTCTTATTTGTTTAGATCAATTGGAAAGTTGTCATCAGTTTTATGACCCAAATAAATTGGATGAAAGTTTATTTTCTGAGACGTAGTTCAGGTTACTGAAACATGCTTATTTAAATTTCTTTTCAAAAAGAACAATTGATCTCTAATTTGTTTCAACATACACAGTAGCTTGGGTTTGCATTATATGATTCTAGATTGTTTCAGACCATAATTTGTAAGACATTGAATAGAGCACACTTAGTTGAGGGAATAGTGGAATGGTTTGGATCTGAGTTGAATGCACAAGAACATGAGAGTCAGCACGAACAAGCCAGACTTGATTTGGATTTTCATTCATTTCCTCGTGAGAAGAACAATGATAATGTCATGAATTCTCTTCAAATTTTCAATGATGATAACTTTGCAGAGATCATTTGCAGAACAAGACGTGGTTTCAATTATAGGTTTTAGTATATGAACTGGTATCGGTTTATTTCGATCAAAGTAAGTCATAGGTTGCATAGGATTGGTTTTAATGATTTGACTCCACACCCAATAGATTCAAGGTACCTTATCTACAAGTTCTTTGTATCCCATAGGTAGAGGCAGTCCCTAGTTGGAGTTGGAGTCGATGTAGCATTTTCTTGGCTTGGGGATATAATGAAAATGTTTTAAAAATTGGTTATAGTTTTTATTGGCTAAATATTTAGGCACTTGAAAAAAATTTAAGAATTTTGTGTAAAATATCTAGTTTTCTAGGCCCATGGTGCTCTCGAGCTTGTTATGGCTTATTGGCAAGGAATTGGTTATATTTTTTATTGGCTAAATATGTTGGAATTTCTAAGTCTAACATGTTAGAAACCCTCCATGCACTTTACTGATTTATTACTACCTACTTGTTCTGTTACTTAACAAGTTATTTACCATGTAAATACTGAAAATAAATACAAGTGCATGCTCAACACAATACAGATCATCGACTGAAGGAAACAGAAACAAGCACACAAATGACATCATTATTTTTGGACTAATGTCCCCTGAAAAACCCAATGCGAGAAAACCGATGCAGCTATCTGAGAGTTTTATTATTAAGCAATTCTTTTTTGAGTACATTGGGTGCGAAACTGGCTAACTCGACAGAGATAAAAAATCTGGCAACAATACCTCTCTTTAGAAATAGATATTCGGAAAGCTTGTTCCACGAAATCCTTCTCTAGCACACTCTGAAGCTCAGCGTCAGCCCTGCTGGCCTCTGCGTCAGCCTGAAACCCTCTGCGTCAATCTATTGAGGCTTTGCGCAGCCTCTCTGCGTCACTCTTGCAGTCTCTGCGTAGCTCCCTTTGGCGCTACGTCTGCCTCTCTGTGCTTTTGTGCTGGTCTCTTGTCACTGTCTCTGCCTCTCTGCCTTGTACTCACTGCCCCCCGCTACAACTGATCATTGATTCTATCTCTCTTAGCAAACCCTGCTCTAGAAAATAGAATGACTGATCACTCTAGTGTGTTCTCCAAGTGACCCTCAAGCCTCCTCTTATATTTTTCTCGTTGACAAATCAATGCGATTAAGTCCCTACTCGACAGCTAAGATTAGATTTGGCTTGATCCATGTCTTTTGGACCATTCTAACACAGTTTTATATTAATTCACATTAATATTTTAATTTCCCTAAATTTAGACTTAGGGACTCCATTAAAAATATTAATTATTTTAATATCTCCTAAACTATTTAGAATCTGCCCAAACCCTTTCTAGGTAATGGAGATCTCATGTGCCCTAACCTCTCCACCAAATTTCGTAGCTAAATCACATCCGATGCTACCCCAAATCAACACTCCCTCTTAGCGAGGATTATGCTCTAGCAATACTCCTCACTGAGTATCACCCTAATCATCCGGCATTGGTCCCTGTGTTGATGCTAGGCTTGCTGCCCAACATCCTTTGCACTGTTGCATCCTGTACTGTTGCCCATAGCTCTGCCACTGCCATTACTGCATTTGTACGACAACTCCCTCTACATGCGTGCTGCTGCCCATGGCCCTGCCACTGCCACTGGTGCGTCTTCACTGCATCTCCTCTCATCATGTTGCATCGTGCTACCCATAGCACTACTACTGCTAATTGTTGCACTACAACTCAGTTACTGAGAAGTAAGTAACTGATCTCCCAACTCTGACCTCTCTGTCAGGCTGGAGTACTCCTGATGTTGAAGCTCCCTCTGCCACTGACAAGTGCTCCCTCTTTGACCTTTGCGTTGCTGCAACAACTCTCTGCATCTTGCAGCTTTACACAACTCTTTGTGCCATCCTACATTGGTGCAATACTCTCGTGCCTCTCGCACTATTGCAGCCTGCTAGCCTCGCGTTGTCCTGAGAATTCTACATTGTAGCTCTCTCTGTCACTTCATCTGCATCCATCTCTACCCACATCTATCAGTCCTGCTACTCCTCTTCGAGGCTCCCGTAGCATGGTCTAATCCAAGAGGTTGATTACCTCAAGGATGCTGCCCCTCATCGCCTGTAATCCGTCTGACTACAGCTCGATCTCTCCCCACTTCCACTCAAGTGGCGTGTGTGCGCTCATGGCACAGTCATCGTCTGTCTCCACTTTCTTCTCTACCCTTGCTAGCGCTGACTTGGTCTCGGAGGCCTCTCCCTTACTCTTCTTCCTTGGACATTGGGTCGCATAATGACCCAGCTCCCCACAGTGGAAGCATTTAACCTTGGAGAGGTCCTTCTTCTGTTTCTCTTGCTTTCCCTCAGATTCTAGGGCAACATCCTCCTCCTCCTCCTTCTTGACTCTAATCCCCTTGTCGCTGCTTCCCGCCTTACTTAGCCTTATGATCTCTTCTTGGTGAAGAGACGCCCACATTTCCTCCCAATGTGGAAGGGTCGCCTTGCCCATTATACTCTGAACAAATACCTCACAATCTTCTGAGACTGCGTTCAGGGTTGTTCTCACCATCAATCCCTGATCCGGCATGACCCCTATGGAAGTCAACTGATCCTGGATCTCATTCAATCGACCGAGGAAGATGTCAATCGGTTCTCCCACATCTCAGTTGTTGTTTCCTTCTCGGCAATGTGTGGTACCACATGGTCCTTGACCCCGTCAAGGATGATGCTCTTGGCCCTTGCCATTGCCTCCTCGTACTTGTCGTTATCAGCTGGGTCAACTGGGATCACTATCGTCCTCAAGGTGAAGTACTTGACACGATTTCTGTCAAGTATGGATAAGATTTTGGCCTTCCAAACTATGAAGTTTGAGGCTCCGTCCAGTTTGTCCTTATCTCTTACTCTGTGTAGTGCCATGTTGCTCTTCTACTTCCCTCTTGGAAGTTCTCGATGTGACTCCCTCTGAGCCTTGATTTCCCTCCAGGAAACCCTTCTATCGATGTCGAGATGCCCCCTACTCTGATCATCTATGCAATTGCACCACTGATCCGGATTTCTTGGCTACAAACCCTCAGTAGCAACTCCCTCCTACTTGGCCTTGCCCTGTTAGGTATTGTTCAAACTACAATACCCCACCAGCTCCACTCTGCAACTTACCCATAGCCTCCTAAACCCCAACAACCTGAAGGTGAGAGCTCCTAGGCTCTGTGTAGTCCCGGCACTAGTAAATTAGCTCCCTCAGCGAACTGCGTCAACCCTGTTGGCCTCTACGTGGTTGTGCGTGAGCCTGTCTTTGCCTCCTTCAGCCTCTGCGCAACCTCTTCTTAGCTCGAACTTGATGATGCATGCATTGTGTCACCCCTTCCTTGCTGCTTTGCTGCTAGGAACAACTTCTGTCACTCAGGACAACTATTTTCTACTCTGCTGATGTCCTCAGTTCTCCTGGATCGACAACCACGCTCTGATACCATGTTGGAATTTCTAAGTCTGACACGTTAGAAACCCTTCTGTTTTGGGAAGTTTTAGTTTCAACAGATAAACGCTTAAAGCCCTAGACTAGTAGCTAAGTCTAGAACAACAGTGCAAAGCATTCTCTACCTTTTCTATGACCAATAGATTAAATAAGAGGCAAAGAAGCCTACCTGTCACTTTCGCTTACTCCTTATCTCCCTTGACCAACTTTGTCACTCCTCTCCGTACTTAATCTGCTTGAAGAGTACCTACACACAGACAGAAGACAAAAACTGATCAAAGCATATGATAATGATCTATTGATTAAACATAGCATGGAATCAAGTACATGATACACATATGAAAACATAAATGGATAACACAAGCATATGGAAAAAGCTTTGAACACTTTATTAGTAAAAGGAAGAGTTACAACCCAATTTGCTCGATTCAACATCACTCCTCCAGTTCAATCCCATCCTCTCCTCATAACAAGAAAGACATTTGACAGCATTACAATACTTGGAATCAACTCAAGTCTCATACTAACAGCATCCCCCTATAATTCAATAATTTCCAGCCCCTGATCACTTAGATGAGTGATATTTTTATAGGTGAATGAAGAAAGTTATGCCATAAATGGTGATAATGAGTGCCCTCCCAAACTTAGGATTTAGTTCCATGGAGGAAGGGATAAAGAGATTGATGTTCCTTAACTCCTTACCTCATCCAAATACGAGCTCAAAGGAGTAGATGAACTTGGGGAACTTCTAGATGCATCCAATGGATAAGAATATTCTCAAACCCCAATGCAATTTCACTCAAATTCGCCCAGCGCAGGCCAAAGAGGGCTCAAATGCGTTGCATAGCACTCTATCAGTGTATGGTCTGCATTGCAGCGCACCCTAATAAAGGCTTGCCTGCGGTGATCTTCTTAGAGGCAGTTTCTGGATGATTTCAATCATGAAACTTCTTGGGAAGCTAGGCATTCTGATGGTTGACTTCTTTAGGGCATGTAAAAATTGAATTAGGGTTTGGTGGGCCCTAATAGTACTAATCTGTAGATTGGAGATGATGTGTCCAAATGGATCTTTAACACCTCCATGCACTTTACTGATTTATTCTTAATTGTTCTGTTACTTAACAAGTTATTTACCATGTAAACAATGAAAATAAATACAAGTGCATGCTCAACACATTACAGATCATCAACTGAAGGAAACAGAAACAAGCACACAAATGACACTGTTATTTTTTGACTAATGTCCCCGGAAAAACCCAATGTAGGAAAACCGGTGCAGCTATCTCAGGGTTTTAGTATTAAGAAATTCTTTTCTAGGTACACTAGGTGCCAAACTGGCTAACCCGATAAAGATAAAAAAAATTCTGGCAGCAATACCTCTCTTCGGAAACAGGAATTTGGAAAGCCTATTCCACGAAATCCCTCTCCAACACAATCTGAAGCTCAGTGTCAGCCTTGCTGGCCTCTGCGTCACTCCTGCAACCTCTGTGTGGCTCCCTCTGGCTCTACATCTGCCTCTCTCTGCTTCTGCGCTGGTCTCTCGGTATTGTCCTTGCCTCTCTGCCTCGTACTCACTGCCCCTTGCTGCAACAGATCACTGATTCTATCTCTCTTAGCAAATCCCGCTCTAGAGAATAAAATGACTGGTCACTCTGGTGTGTTCTTCAAGTGACCCTCAAGCCTCCTCTTATACTTTTCTCGTTGACAAATCAACGGCCGAGATTAAGTCCCTAATCGGCGGCTAAGATTAGATCTGGCTTGATCCATGTCTTTTAGACCATTCTAACACAGTTTTATATTAATTCACATTAATATTTTAATTTCCCTAAGTTTAGACTTAGGGACTCCATTAAAAATATTAATTATTTTAATATCTCCTAAATTGTTTAAAATTTGTCCAAACCCTTTCTAAGTATTGGAGATCTCATGTGCCCTGACCTCTGCACCAAATTTCATGGCTAGAGCACATTCGATGCTACCCCAAATCAACAAAATATTCAGACACTTAACAAAAATTTAACAAATTTTGTGTAAAATATCTAGTTTTATAGGCCCGTAGTGCTCTTGAGCTTGTTATGGCAAGGTTATAATTCTTTTTATTAAAAAAGATTGGCCATAGCTTGTTATGGCTTATTGGCAAGGTTATATTTCTTTTTATTAAAAAGGATTGGCCATAGCTTGTTATGGCTTATTGGCAAGGTTATATTTCTTTTTATTAAAAAGGATTGGCCATAGCTTGTTATGGCTTATTGGCAAGGTTATAATTCTTTTTATTAAAAGAGATTGGCCATAGCTTGTTATGGCTTATTAGCAAGGTTATAATCCTTTTTGTTAAAAAGGATTGGCCATAGCTTGTTATGGCTTATTGGCAAGGTTATAATTCTTTTTATTAAAAAGGATTGGCCATAGGCTCAATTTCCAAATCCAAGCCACAAATGGCGATAGGCTCAATTTCCAAATCCAAGCCACAAATGCCATCGAAGTGGCTTATTGGCAAGGTTATAATTATTTTTGTTAAAAAGGATTGGCCATAGCTTGTTATGGCTTATTGGCAAGGTTATAATTCTTTTTATTAAAAAGGATTGGCCATAGGATTTGGATTAAAAGGGGTTGGCCATAGGCTCAATTTCCAAATCCAAGCCACAAATGCCATTAAAGTGGCTCAATTTCCAAATCCAAGCCACAAATGCCATTGAAGTGCCACACATATGGCCACCAAGGATCAAAGCTCACCAACCAAAGTCACAAACTAAATCAGGCCCTCAATTTCCAAATCCAAGCCACAAATGCCATCGAAGTGCCACACATATGGCCACCAAGGAAAGTGCCAATTTCCAAATCCAAGCCACAAATGCCATCGAAGTACCACACATATGGCCATCAAAGATCAAATCCAAGCCACAAATGCCATCGAAGTGCCACACATATGGCCACCAAGGATCAAATCCAAGCCACAAATGCCATCGAAGTGCCACACATATGGCCACCAAGGATCAAATCCAAGCCACAAATGCAAGGATCAAATCCAAGCCACAAATGCCATCGAAAAGGATCAAATCCAAGCCACAAATGTCATCGAAGTGCCACACATATGGCCACCAAGGATCAAATCCAAGCCACAAATGCCATCGAAAAGGATCAAATCCAAGCCACAAATACCATCGAAAAGGATCAAATCCAAGCCACAAATGCCAGGATCAAATCCAAGCCACAAATACCATCGAAAAAGATCAAATCCAACCCACAAATGCCATTGAAGTCCCACACATGCCACAAATGCCAGGATCAAATCCAAGCCACAAATACCATCGAAAAAGATCAAATCCAACCCACAAATGCCATTGAAGTCCCCCACATATGGCCACCAAAGATCAAATCCAACCCACAAATGCCATTGAAGTCCCCCACATATGGCCACCAAAGATCAAAGTTCACCAACCAAAGTCACAAACTCAATCAAGCCCTTCCCACAAGGCCAAGCCACAGGACAATGGACCATAGGTTTTGCACAGCGGGTCGAGAAGGCGTCATAACCTTGCCACATATAAATACCGGAGGCTTCATTTACCCTATTCATGTGGGATATATCCTACAAACAGGCAAATATAAAAAAACACAATGCCCAAAGACATAATGCCAAGTGTCAAAGAATGGCACTAAACCAAGGAAAAGTCTACCAAGTTGCCTGTTAATGTTTCAATTAACAATCATCCTAAACGTCACACTATCAAGTCAATGGAAAGAGTTTTGAAAAATTAGGATACCATACGCTAGTTTGTGTGGTGGTATACATGAAACCTTTTACAGGGACATTGCATTTGTCTACTATGAAGCTTGCTTTTTGCAGTAATAGCCTTCTTGTTTATTACCCATATCCCGGTCAAACTGGATGGAGTTATTATAAAGTTGGTTTTCATTATGAAAATTTGGAACTATCATTTTCAATTTAAAGCAGGGCTGAGGAATTGTTTTTAAATTGTCATTGGGTTCGATGCCAAGAGTTTGGATCCAAACTATGGGCAGATAATAGCCTATATTCTGCTTTGATTGACGGATTTATGCCAAGTCTATATGTAATGGGAGATGATCGCGATGACCTTGTCTGGAAATGGATTTTCGTTGAGCATTTGATTTAATTTTTTCGATCTGCCTCACATCACAGATGTCATAGATCCGTGCGCTCAGGCAAATCAATAGTCCCCTTGTGATAAGATGATCATTCAAGAATTCTTCTTGGTTGCATAAAACAATGATCATAAATTCCTTGCATTTTTCAACGGCGAATATGGACACTTGGAAATCGAAGGTTGGTGTTAAATTGCGTGACCCCCTGCCCATTAGATGTTTAATGGAAGTGGGTGGGGGCAGTGGAGGTGCGTAATGACTAGTTTTATTAAAACTACTTCTACTAATGTGGTGAATTGTGGGGGCCCCTTATCAAAACCACTTACTTCTTGGACCCCTCTGCATTCTATTCATGGTTTCAAGAAAACCATTGTTTCCCTTCCTCGAAGTTTTTCTACGTATGGTTAAAATCCGTGATGCCTTCCAAACTGTATATATAAATGTCGTATTCCAGGCAGCGATGTTAGTGACCTGTGGGTAATTTATGAGGGATTAAGGAAAGAAAGCAGTGGAACTTGAAAATCTCAATGTCTATTCTTGTTCCATTGAAGCCATGGATGATATATGTTCTTATCGTTGTATTCTTTTCTGCAAGTGTTCTTTGCAGTAATGAGAATTGGGAAGTATGGATGTTAAATCAGTTATAAATATGCAAGGGTATTGGGTTCGTATTAATTTTCAAAAAACTTGTTTGAGAGACAAGATCTCAATGTCCAGTTAGTAGCAGTATTGAATCATTCAACAAAGGACCCTTATTGAGACTTAGTTCCAAATACAATCAAGATATCAGATTTAGAGTGCATAGTGCCAATTTCAAAATGTTTGGAGCAGAGAAAAAGAATCGAGAATCCGATGCACACTTTGTCCGAAAATGGTTGGTTAAGACTCAAGATAATAAGTCTGCAGTATTTGGAAACCAATTAGTCCAGACAGATATATCTCTATTTGGCATATTGTTCACACTAGAAAATATTCACTAATTATTGTTGTTGTCTACCAGCACAACAAGAGAGACTTTGCATCACTAATAAGATTTAATCTGGTCTAGACAAACTACATTAATGGCTTTATTAAACCATTATCCATTTGGGTTCCAAAAGCCCAAAAAGGGTACAAGTCAATTACTTGTATTGATGTAGCTTGTATTGATGTAGCAGGTTATGTGGAACCAAAGATTGACATTCGACAGTGGCAAAACATATATTAAGATCGAATTTCATTCCAGAAAATGTGGCAAAGATAAACAATCACAGGAGACAAGTGGCAGATCAAAATGAATAGATTCTGGATCAAAGAACGAATTTTTCTAGTAGGATTCGAAGAAGATTTCAAGAGAAAATTTGGGCATACAAATCAATAAGGCAGAGTATTCTTTTTGGAGTAAAAACACTCTTATCTGGATCACTTCCAGCACAAGAGCTTCAAAGTGACACATGTGGCAATCAAAACCCATATTTCAAGCATCTAAACTAAGCCTTTGGTTTCTGTCGAGGTCAGCTCCGGTTTTAAAAGGGATTGGAAGGAGATTTCTTATTTTACAAGCCCAGAACAAAACACACAGTATTCCAGGATTTGAAAATACTCAACTTTATACCCTCAATCAATTCAAGAAATTTTGCAACTATTTTCAAAAATTGATTTTATTTAGAACTATTAATTGATTTTGATTCCTAGAAGGTAGTGAGAACTCGAAAATATAATTTCTATATAAATTATCAGTTGTAACTTGTGTTTTCAAAAGAGCTGGTAAACAGATTTTGAGGAAACAGTGGAATAGATTCATATTTGCAGGCAACAAATCAGTAGTCAAAAAATTTCATCCATATTTTGAAGGCAGCGGATTTTCCAGTAGTTCCAAGTTCCTTCTAACAGATTAGAAATATTATTTATTTTTAGTTTTTTGTTTAGGATTTTATTCCAGGAAAATTTTAATAGTTTAGGATCATGTTTTCCTATATATTATTTGATTTTTAATGTAAAAGGGCTGGCTTTTGATGCTAAAGCCTTAAGGTTTTTGTAAAATCTGTTATTACATAGTTTTTAATTAAGGGCTTTGGGCTCCAGTTAATGAGAGAATTTGTTTCTTATGTATGTCTTTTCTTATAATTACATAATCTTTTCTGCATATATTTGCAGTAGTGTAAGACATTGGAGGGATAGGCTGAGTATCAGCCTCCTTAATATTTCTAATGCAATGTTATTTTCTATGCAGAGTAAAAGATTCAATAGTTTGTTTAATACGTTTATCTTTCTGTTAGATAATTAGGTATTTAGGAGGATACTTGATTATCTAATTTCTCCTCTATTCCTCTATCAAAACCTTTCTAGCTATGTTTTTTTGTCATAGCTGAACGTTGGCACTTTGATCAAGCCTCTACAAGAGAAGACTTTATTTATTAAGCAGGGATTTGTGACTCATCAACAACCACTTATACAACAAACACTAGATCTGGCCATTGTGCTTCATAGATTGTTCTTCAGTAACAATAAACAACATTAAAGCCTTGTAACACTTGACAGAGCCCTTTCTAGTTTGAAGGCCAGCTTGAACCTAAAGCTGATTGAGTTGGTTTCTTGGCATAGTTTCGCAGCCACGAACTGCCTTCAAAAAACAAATACAACAGAGTCCTCCAACTTGTCCTAGTAAAACACATGAGCTTAAATTATGGAAATTTTGATTCAATGTGACGATGCAAATAGTGAATGTGAATAAATAAACTACGAAATCATATAAGTCATGATCTTACGTTTATGAATGGTGGTAAATATGTTTGATGCACTTAGTGGATGCATACTTATATGGAAAATGTGTTTATGACTAAATGTCATGGAATGGTTCTCGAGGGACTATGCGGTAGTAAAAGGAAAGACATTCCAATACTTTGAAAGGAATAGAGTGATACAAATTAGTTAAAATAAGTATAAATTTAATCATTCCTCAATCCATAAAACAAACTAATAATAAAATCTAAAATATGTATGTGGTGAAGAGATTAACTATGTAACAATGAGTATTGGCACATTGTTCTATTGGCATAAATATTTGACTGCAATATGTAATGTGTGTGGGGTATTAATGTATATCTAATGAATGATAGTTTCATCTCTTTAATATTATTATTATTTTTAACCACATGGTGAATCGGTAACTCCCAGTCCTAATCTATGGGAGACCCAGGATCAATCCTCGTAGTTGCCACTATAACACCAAGAGCACATCCAACTACCTGCAAGTCAATATACTAAGATCCTATGGTTTTAGCAAAGCAAGACTCTCGTGCCGCCAAGGCGGGGGTGGGGAATCTCCTTTTCGAGCATCCACCACCGCAGGGCAGTGTACTAAATGAGATTTGAACTGTGGTCTCCCAGGCTTCGCCCAAGTAGACTTGCTGTCAAACCACACATCACTGTACCATCTCTTTAATATTATTAACAACTAAAAGTAATTTAGTTATTAGCGTGTTGCAATTATGAGAACATTTCATGGGTTATTGTAAATGTTGCAATGGAAGGCGTATATGCATGTATACTCATAGCTTGTTTGATTGACCAAAAAGTTTAGGTTTAAGGTAGAAGTGTCTTATATACAATGATTAGTGTAAGTCCATAATGAAGACTATATGTTACCACATTTAGAGACCAAACAATATGAGAAGGACTCATACTTGTGAAACATGATTTATGTATGGAACGGATTTCAAAAAATAATAACTTATAATTGAAATTATTATGATGAAATCTCATGGAAATTGTATTATATGGTGCAAGTGAGAGAATGGATTTGTTTGGCAAGGACAGATGGTGGCTGTTGAAGTTGGAAAGCATGAGGAGGATGCTAGTGTAGTAACAATAGAACACTATGATATGCCTTTATCATTGTGAGTATGTTATGTTAGAGAGCTAGTGAGATGCCCCTGCTAGTAAGACTATAAGTTTGCACTCTTCTTATGCAAGAAATCCTATACAAATGATAGATTACTTGAGGGGGATTTTAGCAAGGAAGAAGATGCTTGATATTGGAGGGTGAGTGACTACAAAGAAGAGGCGACTTGAATTAATTTATTGTGAGAGATTCATGTTACATTCTACCTAGGACCATGAATGTATTATATGCATTAGGTGTGTATGAGAAAACAATGAACTAAAGCTTATTCGTGGCAACCATATAGAGCAAAATTTATAGATTCATACAGATAAGGATTGGGTTGGATTACATACTTTATCTCACGTTATGAATTTATATGTTGTAGTAACGATCTTAAAAATCATTGACTAGACTTAATATCATTGAAATACATAAGATATGCATGTTTGCTTCGATGATTGTTGTGGGCATATCATATAATACGAAAAGTTTGGAGGTGTACCAAGATAGCGTAGAGGATGGCATTGCCAATATAGATAAAGAAGGAAAACACAAATAGTGGTGCACTAAAAGAACACCAAGGATATTGTTATTGCAAGAAGGCAAATATATTGTCATAGTTTTAACCCTTTCAATGATATGAACTTAATCTTGTATGTGTTTAAATGCTTTCTATGGATATTTTTTTAATTATGCTTTGTTCACACCATGAGGTAAACATACCATTGTGATTTTGAACAATTGTACGTATTGTTACTTTGTAGTTAGTAAAAGAACCAAGCCTTATTGAGCACGAGCACATAAATAGGTTATGATACCACAAGAGGGTAAAGGTAACAGGTCCAAGGGGATTTTTTATGCTTGGTTACCTATTTCTCTCCTCCTATACACCTTGCCATCACTTTAACCTTCACTCTTTTATGATGTTGATGTCGAACGTAGCATCTGGTTTAATAAGAGATATGAGAAGTGGGAGTAACCATATTTGAGATCTAGGCAACCATCTCCTACATTCTAGCAACTTGCTCCCGCTACATTCTTGGAACTAGAAAGAGTTAAATTAGGAATCTCTTGTCACCTTTCACTCATGTCAAGGGGGAAAATTAAAATGGAAAAAGAAGATTTGTTTTTGGAAAAGCATAAAGAGGAGAAAGAGGGTGTTCTCACCAAAAAAAGAGAACTACCATACCATGGTACAAAAGAGACCATGAGAGAAAGCCATGAGAGCCTTTGGAAGAAGAGGATAAGGGATGAAACCATGGAGAATATGAAGGTACGAATTCCTATGCAACATTAGAGGTCAAGATGATTTAAAAGACAACCCTATTATTTCAATTACAGTTTATCATAAATTATCCAAGAACTTAGATAATGTTCCAGAGTTCAATCTATTTTTTTTAGCAATTGGACTCTTTATGCACACTCTAAAGAACATTTGAGGGAGGAGAACCTATAAGCACTATTGAGTAGAGAAGGAAGTCCCTTCCTTGTATTATGTATGGCAGGTATTGTGAGTGCCAATACCAATCTAATTGAGAGATTAATAAAATTACTTAGTGGTGGGGTTGCTTGGTTGATGTTTTATGCCTTTAGAATCGGTAGAATGATCTAAGAGAATCCTGGAATTGCCTTCTTTGTCCTAGTGGTCTCATAGCCAGCCTAGGTGGTGGCATCCACAAAGGACTACCTATTGTTGGGTAGGAAAACATTCACACTTAATTAGTTGCTTGGAATAAATATTTTGGAGATGACAAATACTTTTTCTTTTCTTTAAATGTTTATAGTAAATGATGATTTCTAAGATGTATATGGTTAAATGCAATAGATTCTCCTCTAGGAATGATGAATAAATTTGTATCCTTTATGAATGAGGAAATATATAGGAAATGCTAATGTACTTTAGTTGTTTGGGAAAGAATGGTGATGGAAATGTTGCATATTCTATTGGATTAGTAATCTCGAAAGATATGACTTTTAATGATTTACTAAGTAATTCCATTTGAAAATTTTAAAATCTCAAATCTTTTTCTCGTAGGTGAATGCTTTGTTCCCTTGGAGATTTTCATGGTGTATAAAGGAATATCTTAAACATGCACCCCTTTAAATGAGTTGGGTGGCTTATTTGATGTAAAATAAGTGTCTTGCTCAACCCTTAAACAATGGTTCAATTTGGAAGATTTCTTGTAACCTTAGCAAAAGAAATCCTTGTGCTTTTAGGCATGCATGTAAAGTTAGGCATACAATGCTTTGGTTGTATCCCAAAATTCATGATTTGGTTAGCATATATTTTGGTAGAGAAGAGCCTTATATTGAGATAGACATACCCAACAAAAGTACCAAATATTATCACTATACTTTAAGAAATATATGTTGTTTATATATTTGTTGTAAATGTTGTTTTAAAGTTTACAATGGTTGTAGATCGGCCTTGAGAGTGAATAAGCCCTTTAATCAGTAGATTCTATGTATTATTGAGTTGAGTCTATTTGATAAACTTTTTTTTTTTTTGTAATCTGAGTATGTCCATTTCTATTAACAAAAAATAATATATACAGCAGTTTCAGAATGGTCTCATCCCGCCCCGAAGGGAAACCGGGACTCTTGACCATCCAAAATTGTCACATTAAAACAAAATTGAGTATTCACCATTGTTTCAAACCAGTTTTCCAGATCAGTTTCTGTATCCATAACCATACTATAATCTACTTAGTTCTTCCTACATATAAAAACAGCCATAGATCGCATGCCAACAGAAAACAAAAACGAGGAATTTCCAAAAAAAAAACCAGGAACATGCCTTTGAATTCTACTTGTCTGGTTCAGCTTGCTGGCCTTTCTCCTGCTTCACCAACACTCCACTTGCCACGAGCTGTTTCTGCAAATCCTCCAATCTTTTTTCTTGCAGGAGCATGGTGATAACTATGTCCTTCAGCTCCTTTTTCACATTGGGGAGGCTCTGAACCATTTCTGTCATCTCCATGGCAACCTGCTCTAAAGCTTTTGCCATGAGACGCTTCATGACCCAATATAAATGGAGAGATTGTTTATAGAGGGTCATTCTGCCCCTGGTATGGCCAAGATCAGGCATAGTGGCAACCCAATCTTCCATTTCCTCTTCTGATTGAGCCTGTATAGCATCTTCCTCCCAATGCTCCATTATTTTCCTGATCTTTGGATTTGAATTCTCTCTGTATTCCTTCTCCGCAGTTCTAATCCTATCGTTGATGGTCTGTCTGGTCCGCCTGGAATCGTCTCCCGCCGCTGGTTCATCATCCGTCTCCTGGAGATGGCTGCATTGACGCCCCCTCCGGCTTCTACCCTCCGCCACATCCTTTCGTTGACAGCCTCCTCGGCCCCTTCGGCCTCGACCCCTTCTCCCTCTGCCTCGCAGGCCTCCCCTGCTCCTGCCACCGGAACGGTCCATGTCATTATCAGTATCCTCACTTTCCTCGCCCGGTAGGCGTTTCCAACGTTTCCTCCAGGCCTCCTCCTCCTGGATGCCTTGTTGCTCCTCATTTTCCTCTTCTGAAATCTCCACAAACTGAACACGCGGTTTCCCCTCAGCATCCACCTTCCGCTTGCCCTTCAAGTCCGCCGGAATGTTATGATTAACCGCCTGCCCCCCGCTTCGCAGCCACCTTCGCCCGCTTCTGCTGCCTTCCCCTTCCATTGTCCTACTGCCGCTGCAACTTCCGCCTCTCGCCTTCCTCACGGTAGCTATCCCAACCCACCAGCGCACCAGGTAACTGCCAACAGAAGTTAAGCCGTCCTCACCTCGAATTAACCCAGCCCACCAGCGCACCAGGTCGCAGCAGACATGAGTTAGGCAATCCTCGCAACAAATTATCCCTCTCTTGCTCCCGGTTTTAACATCTCTCGTCCCGGTTGAATCATTGCCGAGGTAATGGCTGTAGCTACTCTCAAGACCCATCACATAATGATGCAGCCTGTTCGCCGTCCTACCGTCCCATCCGCTGCTCAGATCACCTGCATCACTGAACCCATGATCGGCCTGTTCTCCCTGCCAGCCGCTCCACTTGCCTGTATTATTCCTACCTTGTTCATTCTTCATTAAACCTTCGATCATGCGCCGCCAGGACGTCACATAACTCCACGCCAGGTCATCCAGCCCGATCAGGCGTATTTGATAAACTTTTGAGATGGGTTTGATATGTAAAATAAATTAACATATTTATCCTGATTTGGAATGCCATTAGTTCATAAGTTATATCATCCTGAAAATGATACACATGGAACATTTTTGAATGTTTGTTTATAATTTATTTGAAACCATAAAATTTAACCAGTGTGTTAGTGAGTCGTAATGCCAAACCCTCTAATTATATTTAAGTGGAAAGATTTTGAAAATGTTATATATTGTGGAAATTTAATTTACATGCCCCAACCAATAATGAAAATTGTAGACAAGAAAGCTCTAGTTTTTTGGTTGCTACAAAGCTACATTAAATGCAGTGCATTTGGATGAGTTATTTGATAGATATGTGCATTTTCTTCCCATTGGCATACATTTCATATTAATGTGCATATTTTTAGTAACTTGTAGCAATGTGTGTTTTTCAAATAGAAACAAGCATTATAAGCATAGGGAAACATCAAGCACATCAAAATACACCATGATCATGGTTCACTTTCATCCTAGAGTGTATTTAGTATGTGAGAGTGTATTTTTGTCAAGACAACTTTACGTTTTCTAAAATAACAATCCTATGGAATCAATTATTTAGTGGCCTTGCAACTTCCACTTTTAAACATGCAATAGGGCACAACATATAATATACTTCACCCCCCTTGCATCATCTTACATATACATTGCATTTTGAATGGTTGGTTTGCATTTTAAGAAGTTATGCCAGATTGATTTGGAAGTAGATTTTATAGGAAAAATGCACTTCGTTGGAACAATTTTACATGCATTCTACATACTTGGTGTGCATTGTGAGCATATGTTGCGGTGTTGATGAAATATAAAATATTAAGCTTGCCCAAATTCACCTCAAACATGCATTTGGTGGATGTGGCATGCATATTTTGCATGCATGTAATGCAATTGTGGACTTATAATTTTAAGTGCAACAATTAGTATTTTGAGGATAGCAATTTCTAGGGAACAACCTGGGTGATAACAACATCTACAAATTCAACATCTGTAAATAGTTCCAACTCTCTCCTTTATTTATTAATACAAAAAGCACTATGTTTTCTTATACTTGTGTCATGTTGATGCTTATGTATTACAATGTCATTTTTACTTGTTGATTAGAGATATTGGTTTATGTTATTTTCATATTGTAGTTCTCTTGCTTGCTCTAGTCATTGTTGTAGGTTTCATTTATATCGCGTGGAGCTAGAGTTGGAGCTTACAAGCAAATAGAAATGGAGGACTTACTACAAATTCCACTTAGGTCTCGTTTCAATATTCTAATCTCTCTAAGGAAAACATAGATATTTTTCCCCCTAGTGCTCTAGATCTTACCAGTAGATCTAGGGAGTTCATTTTTGTCTGCAGAAGTGAATTTTCCATATAAAAAATTGGCAACCATACTTGGGGATCGAGATTTCCCTTAGTGGTTTCCCTGGCCTTAACATTTTTCAATTTTCAAATCGGCATTGATTAACTTATTCAGACAGTAACTGACCTTGAGAAAACACATATTTTAGCTTGGTAGGGTTTATTGTGTTGTGCTTTACCAAAATTAGCCCCAATACACTCTTTGTTCTAAGACAAAGTGACCCAGCGCAGTCTCTCCTCTCTGGAAGTGTGATGGTTCGCATTGGTGCCCACTTTGTATATGCGATGGTCCTGTAGAATGCAAAAATTTGCATTTCATTGCCTTGCTCTTCATTTTGATTTGGTCCAAAAAAATTTCTTGAGTCTCTAAATTTATATGTCTCTATAAAGCCATGAAAATGTTTACATTTCATTTTATTAGCCTTTGATGAGGGTTTATTTGATTTTTCTTTCTTCTTATCAATTAGGTTTTTTGTAGATACTTGGCTTGATTATTGATTGGTGTGGAGAAATTTTTATATTACAACCTTATTTTGTGTGATTTATTTTATCAATGATCTAGTTGCATCTTAGTTTTCATTACATTTGAGAATTAAGAGAAAGAAAATAATTTTTTTATTATTTGCATACATATAGTGTTTTGAATCTGAATTGGAGCAGTTGCATTGAAAGATCTATTTAGGAAGCTTTTTTTCATGCATCATTGGTTGTTGCATTATTCTTTGTTTCTTCCCTTTCGTAGATAGATCTTCATTGAAAATAAAAGAGTTCTTGTTATCATACTAGTTGCATCATAAGGAATTCAGGTGAACTCATACCGTGAGCCTTGAAACTGAAACATAATCGAAGATCAACTTCTAAAATTTACTTAATCAATCTAAGGAGCATTTGGAACATTAATGACACACATAGAGGTCTCAGCTAAAGATGTGTTCTGACGTCTTTAAACGTAGGAGTTGTCTTTACTTTTCCGCGTTACATTCTAGGGGTATTCGGTATTCCACATACGTAAGTATATCGGATCGTTCTCCACTTACCCTTGGGTATATCGGATGACACTCCACATATGAAAGTATATCGGAATATTTCCTATCGTACAGGATGTGTTAGATAGAATTACTACAAACTGCACTTCCACGTACCCTTAGATATATTTTGGAAGTCCTCTATAGGTTGTTATCCTGCCATAGGTAACTGAGTAGTCTACCTTGTTATTTGTGATACACCAAACACAACATTTGGGGAGATTACTTGCATGAACTAGAAACTGTATATTGCAGTTCAAAGTGACTTGGTAAATCCTTTTGCCTAATTAACCATGTTTTGTTTTATTTATCTTTAATTTCTAAAATCAATTAATTGACTGCAGAACGACATCCTCACCATGGAAAAACTCCTTAGTAGATCTTAGGTTGACACTAATGGCAACAGTTCATGATTCCACCAGTCAAGGAAACCCCTTAGATGGGAATCCTGGTCCTTTTCCTACTTTTGGAAATATTGGTTCTCCTTATATTGAAACATTGTCCCTTCCTGGATTTACAATTGCTTCACCATTTTGGTTATTTTCGACCTCCTTGGTTCCAAATGTCCAAACTTCCTCTCAATCAAGTAGTCCTCCACCTGAACGACATCAACCATAAGTTGATCCTAAATTTGACCCTTTTCCATCTTCACCAATTTTTTCTTCATCCCTTTCTTCGTCCTTGCCTGGTGAAAGTCCTAATTCTAGTAAGTAGGAAGCTAAGAAGAAGAAGAAGAAGTAAAATAAGTAGTGGGGCAACCAAGGAAACATTGTTAACTAATGATGAGAAACCTTCCAACAAGCCCAGTAAAGTTAAATTCCCTTGTATGCTTTGTGAGGGTAACCACCTTCTTAGAGATTTCCCTGGTATTCCACAGGTATTATAAGTATGATCATCACATCATCCCCTGTCATAAGCCTATGGAGATCATGCTAGTGATAAATCATTAACTAGTGATAGTAAGGTCCATAGGAAAAAGGGTAAATTTAAGTTTCCTTGTAAGTTATGTGAAGGCAATCATACTATTCAACCTTTTCCTTATATGGATGAAACCTCAAAAGTGTTGGAAAACCTTACGCAGCTTCTCAGCCACAACTTTTGGCTAGTTGTCGGAAGCTTTCTCCTAAACCTCCACTAGTTGATGAAGTGATTGATCTGAATCAAATCAATCCCACTCTCTCTGAATGTGAATCCCATGAGCATGCTCCCATCCAACCATTACTTAATAAAATGGTTGACTCGATGCCACCTATAGGTGATTGAATTGTTCCAGTTGAGATTGAAGTTCGTACTGCTTAGGTTCTTCTTGTTTCTTTAGATCATGTTCATAAAGGAGGAATTTCTCTTGTTTTCACGAAACCCCCTCAAAGTAATGACTCACTTGGTCATACTATTCAACAGGTACAAGGAAGTCAACCCATTTATGGCATGCCACAAGTGCCAATTAGTCAGCTTGTTCCAGGAATGACGCAAATTCTTTTAGGGAAACCTTTACAAGGAATACCCCAAGCTCTTGTTGGTCAACAACAACTACGTAACAGCCTTCTTTAGGCCAATATTTCCAAGGTAAACCTTTTCAACTATATCAGGGATTTCTTGGGACTAGACAACCTAGTATGGGTTATCCTAATTTTCAAAACAATGTGTATCAAGGTGGGATGAAAATTTCAGTAGCCCATCCCATCTTGTCCTATCCTGGATATCCCTCACCGTTAGTTAACCTTCCCTCACAAGGTTACTGAGATACCTAAGGTTCCCTGAGCAGAGTTCCTTTTATTGTCTCAAGCTCATTAAAAAATGAAACAAGGTCCTCGGAGCAAAGTTCATTTTCTTGTGTTAAGCTTGTTAAAATATGAAACAAGGTCCTTTGAGCATAGTTCTTTTCTTGTGTCAAGCTCATTTAAAAAAATGAAACAAATCCCCTTCCAATTCGAGTCTTTGATTAGATCTTGTAGATGTTGAGTGGAGTCTTTCACTTGATCTCATACATTAACCTTCATTCCATATGCCTATTAGTAACTAATAGTCTACTTAGGTGAATGAAATGAAGCTTAGGGGCCATGTGCCTATAATTGCGTTGTTCTACTAGGGGCTTGAAAACCTATCTGAATCATAGTTTTCCTTTGTTTCAAGCTTGTGTAAAAATGAAACCACTCTCAAGCATAGTTTTTCCTCGTTTCAAGCTTGTGTCAAAATGAAACTACTTTTAAAGTAATCTTAAGCATAGTTTTCCCATGTTTAAAGCTTGTGTAAAAATGAAACCAATCACTCTCAAACACAGTTTTTCCCATATTTCAAGCTTGTGTAAAAATGAAACCATTCTCATTTTATCCCTCGTGGTTGCCAATTTTATCAGCCTGTTTTTGGCAGATGAACCTTGGTTTTGTCATTCCATTGTCACCATATACTTGGCCAATCATATGCTTTCACTTGGTTGTTTTACCCTTTCCTGAGGAACCGTTTCAATGAGTGGACTTATTAGCCAGCCTCTTGACCTCTATGAGTTTTGAGCAGTTCCATTATGATCGGAACTAGTTGTTACCCTTTATACCACTTGTTCCTCTAGGAGGAATCTTCTTTCAACGCTTTTCATACTCCCAAAACATGAAAAGATTGTTGAGCACTTGTCTTTTTGAACTCCTTACAGTAAATGAAAATATGTTTGCCAGTATAATTTTAACCCTTTTCTGGACTAGAATAGATTATT
Organism: Pinus taeda; assembly: GCA_000404065.3. Classification (NCBI taxonomy): domain Eukaryota; kingdom Viridiplantae; phylum Streptophyta; class Pinopsida; order Pinales; family Pinaceae; genus Pinus; species Pinus taeda. The sequence continues at coordinate 423,921 of APFE031253294.1, read as the reverse complement.
TACAAAAAAGGAATACTTTAGTCAAACATGACAAAAAGGTTCTCCTAAATATCGTTGTATTCCTTTTCGAACTCAAGATACTAAATTTACGAAAAGGAACCTTTAGAGTTTTCTTTTTTGCCTCTTTTTCAAACTCTCTAAACATGAAAAATAAGTTGGGTTACACCTTCGTTGGACTCATAAAATCATCAAACAATGTTGGAATCATCGAACATGATGAGACTGAACCACTCCTTCTCAGAGTTCATTAAAAATACTCAGAAGGATTCATCCGAAAGATGGACTTATAGATCAAACGTGTGTTATCCTCCTCAAGCTTGTCAAAAATAAAGAGGTATTGACTAGAAATGGTTGGGGGAATTGGGAAAATGGAGTACTTTGCCTATTAATGGCAGTGAGTCGCTCTTGAACATGACACTCTTTCACTTCATCTTTGTGACTGTTGGGTTGGGAAATTTTCTTACCTCTTTGGTTAAGCACACCATATCAAAAGCCTCCACAATCAATTTTGAGTCAATGTTGTCAACTCCATAAAGTGTTGTCAATATGTTCAAGAGAAGTCCTTTAGTTGACATTTGTTAAAATACCTTAAGCCTTACTTCATGTATGTCGTGCATGAACCAGCTCTGCATCATCATCATTCTATCTCAAATCTTTATACCCATTTCGTGTCGTTGATGGGGGATACATCAAGGCCCTCCTGCGATGGGTCACTTCCTGTCGACATCAACTCATTATCCAAGAAATTGACTTAGAAACTCCTTTTGATACCTTGGAGCTTGCATACCTCAATGGAAATTTTACTCGCTCTCAACAATAGGTCCTCATCATTGGCCTTCAACCAGAAGGTTTTGTGTAGCTCATTCATTCACAACACATAGATTGTATTGTAGTACCTTGAGAGCCATTATCGTTATCAATGGTTTCTCTCATGTTTGTTAACAACTTACATCATTGGTTGGTAATCACATGGTGACTACCATGTTTGAATCCAGCTCATTTATTCGCATGGTTAGAATTGTACAATCGAGTGATGAGGTAGAAGACCCTAAATCTAGTTCCATCCATCGGGTTGTGATTTTAGGATTCTTATAAGATTACAAAGTTGGTGGCTATGATAATTCAAACAGTCCACTCTCTACCATCAGCAAACGAGATATCTTGATCATTGTACATGTAATATTGGCATATATGCTGAGCATGGGTATGCCTCCCTCAACAATGATATAATGATGATAATATGTATTGTATCAGATGATGATCTCAGCCAATTTTTTCTTGATCCGGACCCAACGCAAGGTAAAGAACTTTAGTCCTTAGCTACTACTTCTGAATTTGTACTTTAGGGAGAAATCTGTTACAGGTGATTTTGTCACATCTGCTCGAAAGGCTAGAAATCTAGATCAATAAACATCCTTGAACGCTTCGTTATTATCCTTTTACAAAGCCCTAAACATCACCACTCCAAAAAATCGGGGTTTCTAGGTCTATCTACTAAAAAACACAGTTTTTAGCCCCAATGTACCCTACATGTTTGTCCACCTACAATGGTTGCAAGTTGCATAACTGGGCACCTACATTGACCAACGCAAGTTGCTTTATTTTGCAAGAGCGATGGCTTTATAATTTTGAGAAAATTAAAAAATATTTCTGAATCTTCTCCTTCCATAAGCTTCTAAGGTGGTTTTAACCATTTACCATGCATAGAGATCTTGAATTCTTATCTGATCCTACTCTAGTTGTCTTATCTCATATCCCTAGAGATTATCTTCCCTCATATGTGGATCTCAAGCCTAGATTAGTAAATCCTAAACTACCACTTTCACCGTATAAACTTATTGCCTCCCATGGAGTCTGAGTTGGTTTTGGGAGACTACTAGTGCCCTCATGTTGTTGATTTCAGCTTAAGGAATAATTATCCATTTATGCATTAGGGTTGAGTGTGAAGGTTTGCTTTATGGAAAGGAAGGACAAGCCAATTGGGGATACATCTACAAAGTCAACATCTATAAATGGTTGTAACTCTCTCTTTATTTATTAATACAAAAAGCACTATGTTTTCCTATACTTGTGTCATGTTGATGCCTATGTATTTCAATGCCATTCTGACTCATTGATCAGAGATATTGGTTTATGCTATGTGGATATTGTCGTTCTCTTGTTTGTTCTAGTCATTATTGCAGGTTCAATTTATAGTGCTTGGAGATAGAGTTGAAGTTTACAAGCAAAGAGAAGAGGAGGACTTACTACATATTCCAGGTAGGTATATTTTCCATATTCTAATCTCTCTAAAGAAAACATAGATATTTTTTCCCTTTGTTGTTCTAGATCATACCACTAGATCTATGGAGTTATTTTTTGTCCACAGAATTGAATTTTCCGTATAACAGGCCCTATCCTTTCGATCACTTCAAATGGCCCACAAAAACATGATTCAAACTTGGTGCATGACCCAAATTCTAAGGAGATCTTCTTGGGTCTAACTCGCAAGAAAACATGTTCCCGTTCTTGGAACTCTTTGTGAACTTTGTATGTCTTTATAGCTCTTCTACATGTCGCGTGCCACCTTTAAGTTTTGCTTAATAGCTTGCATTTCTTTTTCCATGTCCTTCAACATATCATGACCAATAAATACCTTATTCACTAGATCGCTCCAGTTGATAGGAGTGTTACAATTCCTCCCATAAATTGCGTCAAATGGGCTCATTTTCAACAAATATTGATACCCATTGTTGTATGCAAATTCCACAAGTGGAAGGTACTCTTCCCACTTTTTGGGCTAGTGCATTACATACATTCTTAGCATGTCTTCAATAATTATGTTTGTTCTCTATGTTTTCGCATCAATCTAAGGATGGCATGTTGTGCTAAGTGATAGCTTTGTTCCCAAACCCATAAATAATTTTCTCCATAATTTTGAGGTGAATTCAGCGTCGCTATATGAGATAATCCTCTTAGGAACTCCATATAGTCACACAATCTCCTTTATGAAAAATTGTGCCACCACACTAGCCAATTTTTTAGATTTAGCAGCGATGACGTGAGCCACCTTACTCAACTTCTTGACCACTACCATGATTGCATCATGTTGTTTTGATGTTCTTGGAAGCCCTGTAATGAAGTCCATCAAAATAACTCCCCACTTCCATTTCAAAACAAGAATAGGCTACAATAAGTCGGTTGGGTGTTTGCACTAATCCTTCACTTGTTAGCAGTCTTTTCACTTGGAAATAAAATTAGCCACCTCCCTTTTTAAATCAAGACAAAAATATAATTTATTGATGGTTGTAAGAGTCTTTTGGTAACCTAGGTGACTAGAGTATGGCTTTTCATGAAACTCTTTTAATATGAATTTCTTCAAGTAGTTGTCATTTGGCAATTAGTTTTGGTTTTTGAATCTAATCAATCCAATGTTGGTAAGGTTACATTCCTTATCCTTTTTATGTTCATGTGCTTATTGCAATCTCTCTTTTAGTTGTTGATATTTTTCATCCTATTGCCTAGCAATTTTTATCATTTCTTCAAGATAAGTGCCATAGGAACGTATGGCTACTATATGGTTTATTTGCACTCTTTTGTTGAGTGCGTCAGTTGCTATGTTCTATTTTCCTTTTATATTTTTTATTTTGAAATCAATTCACTTAGCGTGGCCAACCATCTAGATTTCATTGCATTTAACTTGGTCTAATCAAGCAAATATTTCAACCCTCCATGATCAATCATTAGAGTAAACATTATGTTGAGGAGATAATGTCTCTACATCTTCAATGCATGGATGATGGTAGCCAAATCCAAAACATAAGTTAAGTAGTTTTTCTCATGTTCATTTAATTTTTGAGGTTCGTAACAGACCATTTGGCCTTCCTGCATTAAGACTCCACAAAGTCCCTCTTTACAGGCTTTTGTGCATACAATGAAATCATTTTTTGGGCCTGCAATTCTTAGTACTTTTGCATTATTTATCAGTTGCTTCAGTTGATTGAAGTTTACAACACAATCAATTGTCCATTTGAACCTCTTACCTTTCTTTTGCAATGTAGTAATTGGGTTTCCAATTTTAGAGAAGTTCTTTATGAACCTCTTATAATAACCTACCAATCCCATAAATGATCTCACCTTTGACTCACCTTTGACACATTCTTTGGTGTTGGAAACTTTGGCCTTGATATTTTCTAGATCAATTGTTATCCCTTCCTTGGAGACAATGTGTCCAAATAATGAATCTAAGATTGGAAGAAATCACACTTACTTATTTTTGCATAAAGCTTATGTTACCTTAGCAATTGCAGTATCATGGCCAGATGTTCTTCATTCTCCTTGGTATTTGAATAGACCAAAATGTCATCAATGAAGACTATGACAAACTTATGCAGATAAGGGCGCAACATGTTTTTCATGTGGCACATAAAAGTTGTAAGTGCATTGGTAAGACCAAAGGGCACTACCATGAATTCATAGTGCCCATACCTCGTTTTGAAGGTTGTTTTATGGACATCCTCATCATTTATACACACATAATGATATATTTATCTCAAATCAAACTTGGAGAAGATTGCTACTCCTCTCAACTAGTCAAATATATCATTAATTTGTGGAAATGGATACCTATCCTTGATGGTCACTTTATTTAATTTTTGGTAATCAATGCACAACTTGAGCATGTTATCCTTCTTCTTAACAAACAGAACTGGTTCTCCCCATGGAGACATACTTGGCCTTATGTAGCTCTTATCTAGTATCTCCTTGAGTTGTAGCTTCAACTCAACTAATTTTGGGGTGCTCATTCTATATGGGAGATTTGGATGTTGGAGCTACCCCTAGCACTAATTCAATCGAAAAGTCTACTTCTCGATCAGGAGCCAAACCGAGTATTTTCCCAAAACATCATTGTCATTATTCTCAGTATTGTAATTAGCTTTAGCGATATTGGAAATTTTAATAACAAATAAGAGGCATCCCTTTATGTGGCTTATGTTGGCTTGCATAGTTGAAATTAATCTCACAGAGGTAGGTATCAGTTTTCCCTACAAGATTCTATGTTCTTTGGCTTCATCAAGACACTTGATTATCTTCTCAAAGTAATCTACCTTAGTTTGATGTGCATATAACCAATCCCTACCCAACAATACATTGTACACTCCCAATGGTAGCACATTGAGATTTGCAACCATTGGCATCCTTTTTAATTTGATTGGGCAAGACTTCACCCTATAATCCACTCTTCTTTTTGACCTTGTAGCTAATTGAACTAGCCAAGACTCGTCATGGGCTTCCTTCTTTAATGCACATTTCTCAACGACAACGAGATTGATGTAACTGAAATTAGAACTAGGGTCAATCAAAACTGAAATGCTTTGGTGACAAAGCATATCTTCCATTTCTATGACCGTTGCCTGATGATCAGCTTGGCGATTATCCACTGTTGTGTAAATTCTGGGTATAATTTAAGCTATGTCCTTGATTGTCTTCACCTCCTATGCATTATACAATCTCAGGCTAGAATGATTATGTTGTGGGCAATCTTTCCCTAGGTGATTTTATTCGCAAGTTCAACGCTTATATGGACTCTTCCCATAACTTTTCACTTCATCTTGGGTAGAATGACCTTTGCGGGTAACGTTGGACCTTTGTTAAGGCTCTTGCTTAACAAGAGTCACAATTGCCCCTTTGGTTGATTTTTGTCCATTTCCTTTCAAATTAGCTTCTTCTTTTTTAATTCCAATCTAATTTATACTTAGGTTTGCGCCTAGACTAATCATAATAGTGCTTTAATTTCTAGATTGTGTCCTCTAGTGACTTGGGCTCATCAAACTTGATTCTATCCTTGAAAGGTTGTGGAAGTCGGCTAATATACCTTTGAATATTTGCCTTCTCTTCCTTCAGGTAGGGAACATGCCTTAGAAGTTCTAATAATTTGGTGGTGTATTCAAAATTTGTCATCTACCCCAATCTCATCTCATAGAACTCCTTTGCCTTGATGTCAAAGTATCTTTCAGATAAGTATTCGCTTCTAAAATATTCCTCAAACTCCTTCCAGGACAATTCTTCTTCCCTTATGCCCTCTACATTTTTCAAATATTCCCACCATATGTCTTCTTTTCCCCTTAAGCTGTAAGTGGCTACCTTTGTTTTCATGTTTTCTAAATAGTCATGGATTTAGAAGAAAAAAAATATCTTCATTCCAATCAACTAAGCTTTGACATCCTCTAATTTCCTCATTTGGCCATCAAAAGTAGGAGGCTTAGCCCTTTTGAACTCCTCTAGTATATACGCTCTTTCTCTTCTTCTCTCATGATGATGACTATAGCGATGACATTGTGAGCTTATATGAGTGTCCTCATACTACTACTCATGGGTGCTTGAGTTCTTTTTACAAGTGCTCAACAAAGTGCCTCCTTTCACGGTGTCTTCACTGGACAATGGGTTCCTCTTTTTATATTTACTCACTTTTTCCCCATTGGTTCTTTCTTCCTACCCCAATGAGCTTTTCATGTCTCTATGGTTGATCCCTAGCTCATGCTACCTCTGCCTTTGTAGGTATAATAGGATTTTTAATTTGACTGCATTGACTTCAGCTTGCTTTTCTTATGCTTTAACATGCCTCTCATTGTCATCTTTATAGCTCCTTATTTTTTCTCTCTAGTTTCTCAATGTTTCCATCCAATCAAAAGAGTCTACCCCTCCTTGTTATTCCACTGATATTTCCTCTTTGTGTCCATGATATGATTGGTCGAAGCTATACTGCACCTTTCGCTATTATTTCCTTGGTTTGTTGGTTCTATATTGTACCACCCTTTGTTGTTCACGTGGTATTTAAACATCATGTGTTGTCATACATACACACAACCATTTGATTCCAAAAATTGTCAATGCACAATAAATTTTATCCCCTTAGCTTGCTGATGGAAATCTATCAGTGCATAGCTGATATAACATTACACCTTGTTTAGAACATTAATATCAATAAAATCAAAATACATTGTTAGTGCCATGCCACAAGCATACAAAGACACACACAAAACCATACACACAATAAATCCACAATAATAAGTAGGTTCCTAATGTCTATCATGAGGATTTTAATGCCTCTCTGAATCTTCAAGGTCTAGTGTTGAACCTTCACTAGGTTACTTCTGCAATAGAGCCCATCCAGTCCAAGTGTTGAACCTGGAAGCTCTGATACCACTCTATAACACACCCCCTACTAATATTAACCCCCATTAATGTTAGAAGGAGGTGTTACCATGAAGACTCGACCACCAATATCACATTATAGAATTTGGGTCTAAATTTTTTACCCTTTTTCGACTTTCGTAGAACCTAAAAAGAATGATGTTATTGCTTTCGTCTCATTGAAATGATTCCAATGGTATAAATTTTTCTCTGATTCGACTCCAAGATTCCAAGATATGGCCATCCATTGATTAGCCATTTAATTAGCGCCACCTTAACAACCTAACACGTGGCAATCTCATTCGTCCTCAACCTACCACATGGTTGTACCACCATTGTTGCCGACACGTGCGTGTTCGAAGTCACACATACACATGTGTGTGTGTGTGTTTATATAGAGATAGATATAGATATAGATATATATATATATATAGATATAGAATATAGATATATATTATATATTTTATATATATATATATATATATTATTATATATAAGTTGTCGACCCGCTCATACATATCGAACCCACTTACAAGGCCTAACGTACAACTCACAGATAATATATGTGCATACATATAATACAAGTTGTGGGCCGCTCTCCCTACCACCTCATACTAGAACAACCATCTCATAAGTTTATCTCATCGCCCCTTGCCTTATCTTCTAGGGTTGGATTACATGGAACGACGACAGTCCCCTCTCCCACCATGTCCTCACTTCATTAGTAGTTTCTTTGCACATTTGAGCCCACTCCTGCCACATCCTTCCAGAGACAAAATCCCGAGAGTTCTCCTCAGTGCCTTGCTTGAAACCTCTGGAGTGTGAGGTTTGGGGTGACGTGTACTACCCCATGTCCCACCTAGTCCCGCGAGGAATAATACACCTGCATCCTGCATTACAAATTCTTTGGGAGTATATATATATATATATATATAGATAATTTATCGACTCACTCATACACGTTGAACCCCTTTACGATGCCCAACATACAACGCAAAGATAATATATGTGCATATATATAATACAAGTTGCCGGCCCCTCTCCCTACCACCTCATCCTAGAACAACCATCTCAGAAGTTTATCTCACCTCCCCTTACCTTATCTTCTAGGGTCGACCCTTTCAGATTACATAAAACCTCGATGGTCCCCTCTCCCACCATGTCCTCGCTTCATTGGTAGTTTATTTGCGCATTTAAGCCCACTCTTGTTGTAACAACCCTGGTTAAGAATCCATGTAAAAATATATAAGGCCACGGTGATGGGACGTGTATTCTAAGTTGAATGGTGGGGGAACATCCTAATGGATGTTGATTTGGTTTACTATGGCTAGGGGAAATTGGCAAAGGATTTGGAAAGGCATGATTCATTAATTGGCATTTTGTCTATGAAAATAATGGAAATTAGGAGAAAAGGGAGGTGAAAGGTCACAAGTTGCATGTGAGGAGGAAAATGAAGGAAAATAATGGAAATTGAAAAAATAGAGGCCTCATTGATAAAAAGGCTTCTGAGGATTAGTGGGCAAGACTTGGTCAGTTCAGTATTGGAGCTCTCTCATTATTTTGTCTCTCTCTAATACACTTAGGTACTTAGATTTTTCTTGGAGCACTCTTAGAGAGTGTTGCATGCTTGGAGGTTTGGAGAAAAAATGAAAAGGAAGAGCATGAAAGTGCAAGAGGGCATCAGGATGAGAAGCTACATCATATTTTCTTGCAGGTAACGAGTAGCATGTATGATTTCTTCACTAGTTTTGGCATGCATGGCACATGCATGTGGTTTCTTGGTTGTGATATGTCGTTGGCATGGAGGATTTCCTGGAGTGGATTTTCCTAGCCTTGGCATTTCCTAGATAACCATGGAGATTATGGGTTTATTTCCTTGTTTTGTTTTGGTTGGTTCTCATATTTCCTTATCTTGGGTTGAGTTACTAGTTCCTGGAGCCTTGGTTAGACAAACGCTCTGGAGCCCTATAACAGCTTGGATTGAATTATTAGTCCAAGCCTTGGTTGGACAAATGCTCTGGAGCCCTTGGTGTGTTGCATTACTAGTCCTGGAGCCTTGGTTGAACAAATGCTCTGGAGCCCGGCGGTAGTTGTGGGTTGAGTTACTAGTCCTAGAGCCTTGGTTGAAACAAACGCTCTCGAGCCTTGGATCGCTGGGTTAGAGACCGATCTGATAATGGTTTGGTGATGTACGATAGTGAGGTGGAATCATTGTTTGATGGGTTGAGGTGGATGGCCTCTGCAAACCCTGGATGAGTTTTGATTGATGTGTTCTATGAGATCCCGCATTCATGTTTGGAATATGGCACATGGGTGAATGGCTGAAGAGAGATTTGGCTCAGCCATTCTACGGTCGAGTGGAACATTGAAGTCCTATCCTAGGTTTGTATTTTGCATCATTAATGAAAGGTTATTTCTCCTGGTATTTCTATGAGTATTGTGATGGATTATATGCGGTGTATATGGTTGCGATTTCATTGATATTTCTGTCCCTATTATGCTGGTTATGTATATGTTTTATGACAACAGATATGTATGGATCTCATCATGTTTTTACTTGTAAATGAATGAACAATGTATTTATGACCTAATGGATGGAATTGTAGTTAGCTCCTGTAGTGGTGGATTAGCTCCTAGGGGTCCTAAAGCACCTGAGGGAGGTCTGTAAGGTCTTATTTTGTTGACTCCATTTCCTTAAGGTTACCTAGGAGGTTAAGTCTTATCATAGTGGGCTCTCATTGCATGTTTACCCTGGCTAGCTGGTTGCTTGGGTAGATGTGGGAGGAGGGTGTTAAAAAGTGGTATTAGAGCATGTTTCACCCCTCGGTCTAGATGGGCAGTGTGTTGGTCATGCATTCATGTTGGTTGCATATGTGTTGCTTATGCTTGCAGTCCATGTGTTTGTTGCATTTGCATGGTGTTGAGCATGGTTATAGCGATGTCGTTGTGTGAAGGTTGAAGGTTTTGTCATGGAGTATGTCGTCATGAGTGTATGGTTGTATATGCATTTGTTATGCACGTCAGTGTTCACGTATTCTCAAGTGCACGTAACATGGTTGTTGTTGTCATGCATGAGGTCATGGTTTGTGTAGTTGATATGGTCATTCATTGATGACTGGACTCTAGCTAGAATGATGTGTATATGGTTTCGCACTCATGTATTATATGTCTATATGTAGTTGTTATGCATTTATGGTCTTGGTTATAGTTATGTGTGAAATGTAGGTCAAACATGCCGTGTGAAGCCATTGTATGCAACTTTAGGTCATCATGGTGCTATTGGTTGTTATGATGCTAATGTGTTGGTTGAGATAGAACAAGATATACAAATCATTAAAGTGAAGTTGCAACATTGGACCTTGAGGTAAGAGAATATTGTCATACAGGTATTGTATGTTTCACATGCACCTAAGTGTTAATGGTGTTGGACCTGCCAACATTCACTGGATCTCCTCGGTATGAAGTCCCAACTAGGACCTCACACCGTTTGTTGTAGGAGTCCCATCCGATACGATGGCCCAGTTTCCATTATCTTAAAGATATGCCTTAGCTCTTGCTTGTCAGCACGTGAGAGTGGTATGTTTCATCTTTGAACAGTGAGGTTTGCATGCTTAGTGAGTGCTAGTGTTACTTGTATCAAGGTTCTTTCATCGCAGAGCGAGGGGGTGGAGGTGAGTCTCTAGTCGAAAGAGAAGAAGTCCCAAATTTGTCATACACACACAACACAACAGGACATGCACAGCTTCTGGAGGATTTTTCCACATGGATGCAGTAGTCACAACACATAAGAGAAGATAGCATGTACAACACCCAACGAGCAATCCACGTGAGTGTGACAATCGTTATAACAAGTTTTTGGGAAATTTTTTGTCTGATGTTCGGTGAGGCAACCATCGCGGGCAAGACAAGATTAACAACTCATACAACACATTTTCATAAATATATGTATTAGAGCAATCGAAAGAGTTCAATTGTTTAACACAAGTTAAAGCAACATGCATTACAAGTGTTTAAGATTAGTCTCACAAACAGTTACAATACATGTGTGAAAATGTGATGGCATGTTATCAGGCTTCTGAATTAAGCGAAAGTTCCAAGACACTTTGGTACACCATACAACACTAATCTTGTGAAAGGGGCTTTGGAGCCACTATTCACTCCTCAAAGAAAAGACTACAAACTTTCAAGGCTATGTGGGAGGAGCCAAGGTGAAAAGTCCTTTGCATGTACAAATGAGGGGTATTTATAGCCAAGGGTAAAACTGATTGTTATGATTGTTCAACTTCCCTCATGATGTGGTTGAGATAACTCATGACACAACTCGACACGACAGTGCTGGTATGTTCATGTCGTTGGTGGTGTCCATGTCAAGTTGCAGTGATGTTGAGTGATGGATCTCCTCTTGTTGTATCATATCTTCACCTTCGCATGGCAAGGTGTGCAGAGTCTTCGATGGTCATGGTGTTCGCTTCATGTTGCATGTGCACGTCGTTGCTTTGCTTATGCTTTGGCATGCTTCACATATTCTTCCATCCTTGCATGTTCATCCATTCGCGAAAAAATCTCCTCGCATGCATCATCCATTCCCAAAAAAAAACCCCTCGCATGCATCATTTGTTCGCGAAAAAATCTCCTCGCATGCATTGTTTGTTCACAAGAAAATATCCAAGCATGTGCTCTCCTTGTTCATCTCATCCATCGCCGCTTCATGTCTTATCCATGTACCTGTAACTGTAATCACTCATGATGAGACAACATCAAATCCATAAACCTCCTAGTCTACCATGATGCACTGTTGTTTTCTTTCGGATGCAGGTGACCAGGAGAGAGGACAAGGCTACAAAACTACGCAAATCAGATTTCAAGCAGGTATGTCAGCTCCGGGAATTACTTGTGAAAATTACGTAGAAGTTACTAGGAGACTGAGATGGACAATCCGAATCATCAATGACTATTCATGGGATCTGGCTTGGCTGGTGGATAGATATGCACAATTTTTTTGGAGGAAGCAGTGTAGGCAGTAGAGGATCTTGGAAGCAAAAATTGTGCAATTCCTCCGAGGAGCTCGCAGCGGTTGTATGAGGCTTGTCGGGGAAAAATGCGTATTTTTTCAGGGGGCTGGTAGCGGGCTTTAGGAGTGTTGCTGGTGAAAACTACACAAATGTTGGGAGGCTGGCCTGTTGGAGATCCCATCACAATTTTTGAGATGAGCGAGATGTTGGGTTGTTGGACATCCCATCGCAGTTTTTGAGCTGAGAAGGGTGCTAAGCTGCTGGACATCCCATCGAATTTTTTGAGTTGGGCGGGATGTTGGGTTGTTGGACATCTCATCGTAGTTTTTGAACTGAGTGGGATGCTGGGAAGTTGGGTGACTGCTCATGAAAACTGCACAATTTTCTAAGTAAGCAATAGGTCTGCTGTTTGGGTGATTAGCTGGAAAAACTGTGTAATTTTTTGAGGGAGACAGGGACAAACCCAAGTTGCCTGTCTGGCATGTCAGCTCAATTTATTCAGTTAATGGAGCGGGCAAGGTCTGAAACTTGTGTAAATTTTTGGGGGAGTGAGTTCCAAGGTCAATTCCTGGACAAACTCTATGGTTGACCAACTGGAGGGTTGGTTGATTCGCTTGTGGGTAGCGCAGATTGAGATGGCTTGCTGAGAAACTTTTATGTCGTTTTGGGTGACAGTCGGTTCGGTCAATTCCATGATTATGTGGTGCAGGCTACCTGGGAGACAGCCTCAATCTATGCGCAATTTTGGGCAGCAGTATATGTTCAATGAGGGTTGAAACTGCACAATGCAGCTCAGCGAGGTTCCGGATACTGGAGGGTGATCCGGTCGTCAGAACTTCAGCAAAAATGTCTAAGTGTGTGAGTAAGTGAATTTGTGCATAAGTGACCTTGCAAACACACACTCAACATGATTTGACGACAAGACACCTCAAACCATCAAGACAACACATACTCGGTGTGACTGACCGACGGTGCGAGCGACAAGCACGACACTTGTGATGGATCATTGAATGACAAAGATGACGCTTGCACAAAAGTGCATACAAATTTGTGTGCGAGTGCGACATATGTTTACATGGTGAATACAACTTGTACACACGAAGTGGGACCTTGTGCATGGCCAAAAAATGGTTGCAAGCATGACATTGTGACCAACATGCAAAAGTTGTTTGTTGAACGATCAAGCAAGGAGGGTGCAAAGACTCAACACGAGCTCATGGGGTGAGCCCGAGTGCTTGCAAACATCAAGTGAAAACATAAGGGAGGCTCTAAAATTGGATGCAAGCCAAAATTTTGGAGGGTGTTGCAGCCACTACAACACTTGGCAACACACTAGTTGAACTCCAGCTTCTTTGTTTTGGTCTGTTAATAGCACAGGACCTTGGTCTTTCAGGAAGTATTGAATCGTTGTGTGGGTTGCTTCGGCCTCCCCTTTTACCCCATGGTCATACATGGTTAACCTTTCACCAGCTCAGTCAAACACAACAACAAGTTTCAACTTGATCACAGTATTTCGAAATCGGGAAGGGTAGTTTGGCTCGCAAGTTTAAAAAAATCAGAGTATAAGTTTTCATCTCTGTTGTTGCTCTGTTGCCAATAGGCCTAGAAAATACCTCGGCTAATTCACGCATGAACATACACATTGTTCCACTACCAGCAAGCTTGGTTAGTACCCCGGTGGAGTTGCATGCTTCACCTCTCTGCGTAGAAAGCCTTTCTCTTATTTCGCCTTTGTATTTTTTTAAAGAGGACTGTGCATAGGCACTTATTTATTTTTGGGGCGGAAGAGGGATCCCGACTTATTAAGAGCAAAAGAGGTTGTTCCTTCATAGAATCATGTAATACCTCTGACATAGGTTTGCTTGTTTGGATTTCCACCCTCTGCTTGTTTGGATTTCCACCCTCTCTGTTTCTACTAGTTGGATGAGCTTTAACACACAAAGCAGAAGGTTGAGTACATTCATGGGGTTTCCCAATGTGGACACAGGTTCATGGTTGGACCCAAGCTTCCCTTCTAGATGGCTCGTATTTTTTATGAATACTTCATCGGCCGAAGGTTATAACCAAGTACAAATAAGACAGATACAAGATTGGCCAAGTGTTGCAATGTCACAAGACTCTTTGGATCTCAGCCACATACTCATTCAAAAGCCAGAACTCAGTAGAGGGAAACACTTATTTACAAAACTAAAAATAGCATGATACTAAGAAAACAAAACGAAACAAAACAAAAATAGTAAGCAAAGCGAATAAAACAACAAGCAAGCAAAGCGATCAAGCAAACAAACCAAACCAAGTCAGCAAGCAAAAAAATAAGCAAACCAAAAAACAAGGACAAGCAGGAAAACAAACACTGCTCCTACTCCTACACTAATAGTGCATGAGCCTACTTACGTGAAGTTATATTTCCAATGTAACCATCGATGCAATGGTTGGCCCATGTTGGTGAGGCATGGTTCGCGAGAAACATAGTCAAGTGAACGAGAAAACATAAAAGATATAACAATGAAGACCAACACACTCTGAGTTTAAACGCATCCACAGAAAAGAAAAGAGTGAAAGTGCAAGAGAAACCCTTTGTAGACTTTCCATGGTGTTGTGACACACTACGTATAGATGATAAATATATGCACTCTCTTGACTGTGGAAGACAAGCAAACATGAGAAAAAGAGACAACTTACACCTTGCAAGTGTGCTTGCTGCGAATGATTCCTCCAGTGTGTAGGTGATGGGATCATGTGATTCCGGTGGAGGAAGTGAAATATGTGTGTTAGATTGATCTTCAGTGCATACAGACGAGATATGAGGAGCCTTAGGTGTTTTGCAAATTTTCTGATCATAGTGGAACTAACTTCAAGAGGGTGAGGGCCTGACATAACCATCAGTTCAAGCTGAAGTGCCTCGACAGCCAGTGGGGTTTCCACTTCGTCAATAGATAAATAATCAGAGAACAGTGGCTTAAACAGATTAACAACGAGTGAATCAACATCGTGATCAGATGAAGAAGTACAGAAATCACGACAACCATGATCAAAAAATTCAGGATGTTTGTCGGCATCCTCATGATTTGATGAATCATACAGAGGGGTAGATGAGAAGAAAGAATGTTCACCCTTTGCGTTTTTGGAAAAAGCAAATGAAATATCAAGTGGATTTTTAATGAACGATTTGACCTCTCCGTTATCAAATAATGGACTGACATCAGGGGTGTTCTGCGAATGATCCGAAGCAGATGCATCTGTGGATGGATTAACACAAAGACAATTAGGGATAATAGAATCACAAATGATGTCAGGAAAAAGCGGAGGAGGCACAAACAAAAGGAAGTTATCCTTCACCGGGGGTTCATGCTCAGATGCTCAGTCATACTCTTCGTGAACGATAGTGTAGGTTGGTTGTGCAACATCAACTCCATCGATGGCTTGATCCTCATTCACAACAGGTGTAGAGTCTAGAACGAAAGCACACAAGACTATGCAATCTGGATGATCAATAGAATGTGACGGAGGTTGAGGTAACAAGTCTGTATGACAACCCATGGGCTTCCCAACAAAATCTGCGTAGATATTGAGAGTAGTGAGGGTGGGAGGATGTGAGAGTTGAACAGACATGTGTGCATGTTCTCCCACATCACTCTGTGGTGGTGGAGTTGTTTGATGAGGGAAAGGCGAGCAGTCACTTATGACAATGACTGTGTTCGCTTGTGATTGCGCAGCTCCATCACTGAAGTATGTTGAGCGGTGTTTGAACTTCAACTTCATCTTGGGAAAGAGTGATTTGGTAAGGAAATATTCAATTATGTCCATGAGATATTGGAAAATCATCTGACTTTTTGGAGCTTCAAACATGAATAGACAAAAGCACTCTGAAAAATCCAAAAGTGATTCATGCAGGGCCTTCTGTTGTTTTAAAAAATTCTTTATCAAGTCCTTTAGGATCAAAATGGTGAAAAACAAATTCAATCAGATCACTGAACTGCTTCAATGAGTGCACGGAGTTTTGAGGCAATATGCTACACCATCGCAATGGGTGGTTGCGAAGTGTGTGTGCAAGTAGCGAACAGATATTTATTTCATTAAAACCTCCTACATTCTCCATGAGCGCATGGAATTCATCTAAGTGTTTAGGCCAAGCCACTTCACCTTCACCATCATACGTGATTTGTGACAAGTCATCCCAGAACTCCCTCTCGACGTGAAATACATGTCCTTTGGATAAACATTTTGGAGGGTTAACTATAACAAACTCCATGATAGATGTGCAAAGATTCAACACAGATTGTGAGGACTCGGCTTGTCATTTGGCCCTCCTTCTAACGCCAAAATGTTGACGGTGTTGGACCCGCCAATATTCAAGGGATCTCCCTGTTATGAAGTCCCAACTAAACCTCACACCATTTGGTGTAGGAGTCCCATCCGGTACGATGGATTGATTTCCATTATCTTAAATATATGCCTTAGCTCTTGCTTGTTAGCACGTGAGATTGGTCTACTTCATCTTTGAACAGTGAGGTTCACGTGATTGGTGAGTGCTAGTGTTACTTGTATCAAGGTTCTTTCACTGCAGAGGGAGAGGGTGGAGGTGAGTCTCCAGTAGAAAGTGAAGAAATCCCAACTGTGTCAAAGACACACAACACAACAAGACATGCATAGCTTCCGGAGGAGCAGTCCACATAGATGTGGCAATCACAACACACAAGAGAAGATAGCATGTACAACACCCAACGGAGCAGTCCACGCAAGTGCAATGGTCGTTATAACAAGTTTTTGGGAAAGTTTTTGCCTAATGTCTAGTGAGGCAACCCACGCAAGCAGGACGATGTTAACAACTGATACAATACATTTTCGTAAATATATGTATTAGAGCAATCGAAAGAGTTCAATTGTTTAACACGGGTTAAAGCAACATGCATTACAAGTGTTCAAGATTAGTCTCACAAACAATTACAATACAAATGTGAAAATGTGTTGGCTTGTTATCAGGCTTCTAAATTAAGCGAAAGTTCCAAGACACATTGGTACACCATACATCACTAACCCCATGAAAGGGGCATTGGAGCCACTTCTCACTCCTCAAAGAAAATTCATTTGCATGTACAAATGAGGGGTATTTATAGTCAAGGGTAAAACTGGTCCTTGTGACTATTAGAATTCCCTCATGGTTGTTTGACTTTCACGACTTTTTTAGATTACATGACTCTTTAGCTTACATGTTGGTCTCTTGGACTTCCACGTTACATTAAATTTATTTACAATAGTATGGCCCACAGTAGTGATGTGGCCGACATGACTCATGACACAACTCGACGTGATAGTGTTGGTATGTTCATGTTGTTGGTGGTGTCCATGTCAAGCTGCAGTGCTACTGAGTGATGGATGTCCTCTTGGTGTATCATAGCTTCACCTTCGCATGGAAAGGTGTGTGAAGTATTTGATGGTATTGGTGTTCACTTGATGTTGCATGTGCACTCGCTCCTTTGCTTGTACTTTGGCATGCTTCACATGTTCATTCATTCGCTAAAAATCTCCTTGCATGTTATTCCATTCACGAAAAAATCTCCTCGCGTGCATCATCTGTTCGCGAAAAAATCTCCTTGCATGCATCATCCATTCATGAAAAAATCTTCTCGCATGCATCGTTTGTTTGCAAGAAAATTTCCTCGCATGTGCTCTCCTTGTTCATCATGTCTGTCATCACGTCGTGTCTTATCCATGTACCTGTATCTACAATCACTCATGACAAAGCGACATTAAATCCATAAAAATCCTAGTCTACCATGATGCATTTTTATTCACTTTCGAATGCAGGTGACTGGGAGAGAGGACAAGGCTACGAAACTACGCAAGGCATATTTCAAGCTGGGATGCGGGCTCCCAAAACTGTTGGTGAAAATTGTGCAGAAGTCACTGGGAGACTGAGATGGACAATCCAAATCAGCATTTACTGTCTGCAAGATCCGAATCGACTGGCAGGAATATCTACTCAATTTTTTGGAGGAAGTAGTGCAGGTAGAAGAGGAGCTAGCAGTGGTCTGCATGAGCCTTGCCAGGAAAAAATGTAATTTTTTTCAGGGGAGTGGCAACAGGTTGCAGGAGTGCAGCTAGTGAAAACTACGCAAATGTTGGGAGGTTGGCCTATTGGACATCCCATCACAGTTTTTGAGTTGAGCGATATGTTGGGTTGCTGAACATCCCCTTACAGTTTTTGAGTTGAGTTGGATGTTGGGTTGCTGAACATCCGATAGCATTTTTTTAGCTGAGCGAAATGTTGGGTTATTGGACATCTCATCACAGTTTTTCAGCTGAGCAGGATGTTGGGTAGCTAGGTGACTTCTCATGAAAAATGTGTAGTTTTTCAGGTGAGCAACAGGTCGATTGTCTGGGTGACTAGTAGGAAAAACTGCGCAATTTTTTGAGGGAGACAGGAAAGGACACAAGGTGTTTTTCTAACATGTCAACGCAATTTCTTCAGTCAACAGAGCGAGCAAGGTCTGCAGATTTTGCGTAAATTTTTAGGGGGGTGAGTCCCGAGGTCACTGCCTAGTCAAACTCTCTGGTTGACCAGTTGGAGGGTTGGTTGATTCGCTTGCGGGCAACACAAATTGAGATGGCTTGCTAAGAAAGCTCGGCGTTGTTCTAGGTGACATTCGGTTCGGTCGATTCCAGGATTGTGTAGTGCAGGCCGCCTAGGGGACAACCTCAATCTCTGCACAATTTTGGGCAGTAGTACATGTTCACTAAGGGTTGAAATGTTAGGAAATTGTATATTACAGAGCAATGGAACACATAAAATATTGCAGAAATATAAACACAGAAAACGCATAAAACAAGAGAGACACAGATATACGTGGTTCACCCAGTTTGGGCTACATCCACGGAGAAACATCCAGTCCTTCTTTTATTATATTATCCAACAAACTGAAGAGATACAACCTACATCAGATCCGCTGCAACTCCCTCTTCGCTCTCAATCTCCTCTCTCTTCCTCACTTAGAATACAGATATACATAGACGCAATACAATTCTGTCATATATAGTGAGGGGTTGCCTTCTAGGGCAAAAGACCCTAAATTAAACATAACTTCTACCTTCAGATCATCTACCTAATGAACAACCCAGATTGACTAGAAATAACTAGACTCTTACAAGGCAATTTTACATCTACTTTTAGCTTCGAGGACGCTGCCCCCGAGCCCCCGCCAGGGGACCACTGGCCCCCCTAAACCCCCGCGGAGGGGACAAGTCCCCCCCGCATCCCCCGGTGTGGAGGAGTGTACAATCTTCCTGGGGTATACATCCGGATGAGACCTTTGAATACAGAAGATAATCAAGCTCCACACCCAACATGAAACAACACAATGCAACTTAGTCAGGGTTTGACTACTAGAGGGTGATCCAATCATTAGAACTTCAACAAAAATGTCTAAGTGTGTGAGTGAGTGAACTTGTGCATATGTGACCTTGCAAACACACACTCAACATGAGTTGATGACAAGACACCTCAAACCATCAAGACAAGACATACTCAGTGTGATTGACCAACGGTGTGAGCGACAAGCACGATGCTTGTGTTGGATCACTGAAGGACCACGACCACGCTTGTGCGACAGTGCATACAACTTCGTGTGTGAGTGCAACATATGTTTACCTGGTGAATAAAACTTGTACACACGGAGTGGGACCTTGTGCATGGTGTTAGTGTCAATATTTGCATCCTTCCATCAGTGATCAAATTAACTCTTTCATATCATATTAGGGTCCCATTCTGAAATTGTTGTCATTCCATTAGGTCATCATGCAAAAATTTGGTCACTAAAGGTTGAATTAAGGTTTCCTTTACTCCTTTTATAAATTTACCCCTTGCTAGCTCATTTCACCTTTTGCTGAAGTATACCATTAGTCGTGACTTGTCTTCATCATGACGGTCTTTTTCATCATAGACACAGCCACTCAACGTCTCCATTAGGTCTTAGTGTTTCCAAGGTCCAATAAAACACCATTTTGCTGCATAAGGCCAACAAAAGTATGAGATTGAACACCAATAATATCCCTTTTTCATTTAAAGAGGATTTGCAAAATGTGAAGATGCTTGCCAAAGTTATAATTTTGATTTCCAATATGAGTTTCGTCCCAAATTATAATTTTATTCCAAAAATAGAGATGTATTTCTATTTTTTTTTATGTAATTTTATGTCATTATATGTAATAACTAACTTTTCCCAAAGCTACCAACTCAGTTCCACATGCCAACTGTACATTAAATGTCAAAAAAAAAAGTGTCCACTCCAGCAATTGATCAATCTGTTAAGAAAAAGCACAAGGTAAAAGGGTATTAGTGCAATGTTTCAAAAAACATTAGCAAATGGGTTTTAAATCAACAAAGTCAAATGCTATCAGGTATTTAAAGCCTTCAAGACATTCGTTTGCCCCTCATTTGCTCTTGTCATGGTCAAACAACCTCAACAACGGAGAAATTTTCGAGTTTGACAAGTGAAACTAGCAAAACAGAGTTTTCATTGCGCGTTTGTGCATTATGTTGCGTGTTTCAGTGTCACGTTGCACATTTGACCAGGAGGGTGCGTTTCTGTTATACACTACGCATTCCTATTATACGTTGCGTGTTTGACTAGTGAAAGGGCGCGTTTCAATTGAGCGATGTGCATTTGACCAAGGTTGCTTTCCAACCTCTAAAACAAAGTGCCATTGCCTCTGAAGCTTTAGTTCGGTTGTTCTCTTCCTCCAACAAGTAGCCCTGAAGTATACCCTCGTTTCATTTCACATCTGACAACTTCATGGTTAAGTCTCTTGAATTAAATTTCGAGTCTTCAAACCCGCAAACCCTAGTTTCATTCCCACACCTCTAATTTCACATGCTAATACTTCTATTCCTTTCCCATACCCCTATTAAACCCTTTCCCAACCCCTGTATCATTTCACTATTCCCAAAACCCTAAAACATAGGTGTTATATTTACCTAGGCTCCCAAAACCCCTTCCCTCATCTCCTTGAATTTACTCACACCATTCCTAACTCCCTACATCTACATTCCACTATCATTTCATCTCCCTAGGGTTTTAAAATCAAAAGACCATGTCAGAAGAAGAAAACAGAAGTTCTGCTGAAGAGGAAAGAAAGGGGAGGAAGTCAAACAAAGGAGGGAGAATCCTTAGATTTGAGCCAAGAAATACTAATGAACTCATGGCATCTCCCATGACTGTGACATCTTTCAAACATCTAAGATGTTTTGAGTTCTACGAGAAAGAAAAAAAGGTCCAATGTCATCATATGTTGAGTAGACTGTTCATCTCCAATCTCTGTGACAACCAGGTAACCCTTGCTAGTGTCACTTTCACTATATCCACTGCCATCATATCAGCTACCACTAGAATCCCAAATGTTGGGGAGAAATGGTTTAAACAAGGTGATTTGGAGAGACATTATTATGATCCCTATATTAAACCTAGATACTTAAATGATAGAAAGAGGTTGTTTCATTTCCCTTACTTCCTGGATAGATATGTTCACGTGATGAAAATCATCACGAGATACTTTACTTGTGAAGGAAGGTTTTCGAGACTGTATACCTATCATATTCGGCTACTCATGCATTTCACAAGGGTTAAGATGCTCAGCATACCTTATTATCTCTTCCGGAGCATTGATAAGATGGCCTACATTGCCCAGAAAAGAGAGTATAAATATCAAATGAATAGTCTCTTTCATCATTCCCTCATTAAAATCATAGTCCTTCATCATCTCAAAGAGCTCAACATTGCATGGAGTACCTTCATATCTAATCCCATATTTATTGATTCATCTACTTAGAATGTTCAAAGTATCCTTTCATCATCTCACCCTTCCACCTCCATTCCTCCATCTCAGCCCATAGATCATTCATCCTCATATGATTAGTCACCCTCACCATCACCTCCATCATCACCATCTCATGAGAATATCCATTCACTTAACAGAGATGAAATAAAAGAGCTGGAAAAGATTGGACAGGTTGAGATCATCAAGCCCAAAGAGGTTGATTTGGGCATTTTTACACACATTTATCAGAGAGGCCACAGCCAGGTGTTTGCCCCACAAATTGTGGGAGGGGCCTTGCCTTATTCATCAACAAAGCAGGTACAGAAGGGCAAGCAAAAGATGACAAAGACAGATATTTAGCATGAGGAGGAAGACCTCCATGAGACAGATCATGAGTTTGACTTGGTTGACCTAGGTGACCATGATGACAGTGAGAGCACAAGAATTGCCATCAAAGAAAAAGATGCACTCATAAGGGAGCTCCAAGTCAACCTACAGAGAGAAAAATACATCATCTCATATTATGAGCAGGAAGATAAGCAGCTTGGGTCCAAACATGAGGTCATGGAGATTTAGCTCATCAAGGCAAAGAAAGAAGCAATGAAATCCAAGGCATTGCTTGATGAGGCCTATGACAGGTATAGTGAAATTGAAGAAGAGTAAGAACCTAAAAGAAGACCTAGAACTAGAGGGCTGAAAAGAGCTCTAAAACTAGAGAAACAAAAGGAGGTTGAGCTTGCTAATAAGCTCACATGGAATGAGAAATTTTCCATCTTGATCAATGAGAACCGGGAGAATTGGCTTGATAAGCTCAATCAACATTTAGATAATCTCCTAGAAAAATCCAATCAGCAAAATGAAATTCAGACGAAGATGGCAAAACACTATGCCAACAGAGCAAGGAATGCAGGGGCAAAGCTCAAGGCTGCAAAGGAAAAAATTGAAGCCCTAACTCACCAAAAATAGAAGGAGAAGCTAGAAATCCTTGTTGAAGCCTCACTCCATGCACAAAACACATGATCAAAAATCATTACACCAATTTTGAGAAGTTATAGGGTAATTTTAAATTTTTTGTGCTTCTCACGTAATTATACATAGTTTTTGACAACTAGAATGACAAGAGGGCGTTGCGCTTTTGTTTGGGTCACTTTTTGGACAAAAGAAGACCCCCATTGGACTCAAAGCAGGGAAGACATGCATGAAAACAACTTTACAAGCCTTGTTTTTCACAACTAGCAGGTGAAAATGTGAAAAAACACCTAAAAAATCAATGTTCTGCCTCCTTTTTCAGCTTGACATTGTGCGTTTGACCAATGTTGGGAGAATCAAGTCTCTTTTGCAAACTAAAGGTAGATTTGGAAACTATAAAGTATAAGATTTCCAATGATCTATCCTAGGCTCAATTTGGACACCAGGAAGGCAGGGAAAAGTGGGTATGAATATGGCGTTGCGCGTTTGACACTGGTGCTGCGCATTTGACCAGTTGCCTAATTTTTCACCGTTTTTCTCCTGATTTGATTTTCCTCTTGGGAAATCAACTTTTTACTGATTCAATTGATCATGTAAATGTAATTATGGTCTTTTTACTATTACCTAGGGTAAATACATTAGGTAAATAGACTCTATGAGGTGTAATGAATCAGTTCATTGTAATTAGGGATGAGTCACTTTGACCACCCTACACTCTAGCTATCAGTTCAGATTTTGGTGGAACTGCTCCTCCTCTCATGGATTCGACCCCTGAGGCTGGGAGGAGTTTATTTTGAGGCCTATATCTTGTATTTTTTAGTCTTTTCAAAGGTTGGCCTAAGTTGGATGTTGTACTAGTGATCAAAGACACTATTCTATCAGATTTTGGCCAGTATTAATAGATGAGTTGCAGCTATTTCTTTGGGATACACGTGGCATGGATGTTTAGCAGTGTTTTCTCTTTGTGATCATTTGTATGAATGTTTTGTATGCTCATAAACCATTTCATGTATGTTATATGATAATTTTCAAGTTGATAGGCAGAATTCACGTTTGCTCATGCTCTGTTTTGGGAAATTTATCATAATTTGTCCATTTTTCTTCAGTTTAGGAAGAATACATCTCCTATGCTCTTCCTAACTCCTCGTCAGTCTTAAACCATCCCATTAAATCACATTTTAAGTGATAAACCTTCTACCTACCTTACCCCTTTGAATGTCTGCAATCATATCTAATTTGCCATGACCTAGCCTCTTTGACCTATTACCCTCATCCAACAATAACCCCACCAAATCAAATCAAAACAACCTCTGCACTTTATACCTAGCCTAAAACCCTAATCCATCCAGCCCTCTTGGTTGTGATTCTTCGGAGAGAGCCCTCTCCGGCTTGGTAAGGCTAGCTACCAAGTCAAAATATTGGTCTGTGGTTACCTCAGCTGGACTCTTCCTCAACCTTGGAGATCTGGAGGAGTGATAACACATGGCTAGAACATGGCTGCAAGCTGACATTGTGACCAACATGCAAAAGTTGTCCGTTGAACAGTCAGGTAAGGAGGGTGAAAAGGCTCAACATGAGCTCACAGTGTGAGCCCAAGTGCTTGCAAACATCAAGTAAAAACCCAAGGGAGGCTCTGAAATTGGATGCAGGCCAAAATTTTGGAGGGTGTTGCAGCAGCTACAACAATATGTTAAGGATTGTTCTATGCATTAGGTTTATATATATGTCTTTTGATGTTATGGTTACATGCATGATAGATGATAGTTGATTAGTATAGTCACATGCACATGTGTCAAATAGTCATGAATGATAGTAACATGTGGCTGTATGCATTGCTATTTTATTTTATGTTAGATAACTTGATGATCATTTTATATGTTGTTGATGAGTATGATATAGGTTAACTTGTTGTTGTTATATGATAGTTAGCTTGATGATTAGGTAATATGTTGTTGATGATCATGTTATATGTTAACTAATTGTTGTTATATGTTAGTTAACTTGACGATTAGGATTATAACATTAATATCTTGATGGTATATGTATCATGCTAAATTGGATTGGACTATGCAGATAGTTATGGTTACGATATTCAAGCATGAGCCAACATATTTGTGATGACTTTTCACATGTGGTTGTTATGCATGAACGATAAATTCTTATGATTTTATGATGTGAACATGTTAGTTGGTTGGTGTTATGGATATCATGATCTTGTTTCTGTTTGAGTTGACATGTTGTAAAGTTATATCTTGATATCTAGATGGATTGTGCACAAAAGATAGCCTCCCCTGAGGTACACTAAGGTATGAGTTTGCTTATGTAGTACACTTGGTGCTTCATTCTTGATTATGTCATCTATTTGATGTTGAGTGTTTGGTGTCTATCGTGTCATCTAGTTGATTTATTTAACATGGTATGTTTTCAAGTTGGTTGAATGTTTGATGAGTTGCATAATACGAGTATGTGTTCTAATGATCTTGTTTTGAGATTGTTGTACTAACACATATGTGTTGAGATAGTTGATATGTACTTGGTATTAGTATGACAAGGTAATAGTTTATATGTTTATATAAATAACAGTTGGGTGATGTGATAGTACATAGTAAGCCTCGATTACAACAAGATAAAAAGGGTAAAAGAAAGGAATTGGGCAAGAATTCCTTTGGCTATGTTTGAAAACCCTATTTCCAAACAAATGAGTGCCTCACATACAGGAAGTCTTCTTAACCTTGATTTTGTCTGACATTATGTGGATATGTGCTATATTCATGAACATGTACTTAACATGTATATTAACCAATTTCTAGTTGCAGGTGGATCTGTCAAGGGAATTGGAGTCCCTTGAGAGATGGCATGGATGTGTTAGGTTGAAAGTAATGTGTTTGGCACAACATGGTAAGGTAACTAGTATGTCATCATATTTATTTATGCACTGGCAGTTATGTGTTTATGGAAATATGATGCAAGGGATTACATGGCAAGGAAACTGCCATGAAATTCTGAAGAAGGCTCGGGTTGAGATTGCCTTGGGAACGATGGGGATTGCATCATGGTGTTTGTTGTTAGCCTTGTACTTTTGGTATTTTGTGATTGTTGCGCTTGAATGGCAATTTTGATTGTGTCTAGTGCATAGAGATGCCACTTTGTTTGTGGTGTCGTATTTTTGTTGGTTTTCCATTATTTTCTTCTCATTTTCTTCTCGGTCTTTCCTTTACTGTTTTGAGTGGCTTAGGAATTAGTTGGGGGAGGAGGAAATTTAATGGAGCTCAGGGAGATTTATGTGGTACTCAACAAGTAATATAAGACTCAGATGAAGCTTTGTGCATGAGTAAGCACAACGGATGGTAAGACTATGACAGTCAGTTGGATTGATTGGGTCCATTGTAGTAAATGGATGATGACAGGATAGTCATAAGAAAGGTAACCAAGAAGGGTAAAGGAAATGGATCTGAGGTGTCAGGTGCCTTGGCTATGTTGGGAACAATTTTTCTAAATGTTGTGCATGTTATGCACAAATAAGGAAGTTCTCTTAAACTTGACCTTATGTAATTATGTTGGGATCATGATTATGTCGATGTCCATAAGTGTATACATGTATATATGTATGTCATTGACTAGCTAGATCATTATTATTTTATGTTGATGTTTATATGTATTTATGTGTATGTATGCATATCATTGCCTAACAAGGTCATGATTTTTTTATGCTAATGCTTGTATATGTGTATGTATCTATGTATCTGTGAAACTATCCGATAGGGTTTTCAGGAATCGTTCTTGTGAAGAAACGGTTGCTTATGCAGGAAAATGACATGAAGAGTTTCCTGGTTCATGAGGAATCAAGTGGAAAGAATAGTCATGACAAACATATGAGGTCAGTATCATGTGGTTATGAGTTGATATTATGTGATTATATTATGTCTATGTTATGGACAAGTTATAACGAGGGATACATCAATGAAATGAAAGCATTGTGGTATGCAGCATGCGAGGATAAGCATGGGTGGTAGAGAGCCACTGGAAGCAAGGTTTCTTGGTAAATACAGGGTGGTTTTGGACGTGTGGTACTACTGTTGTGTATATGTTGTATATGTTGTACATGTTGCATCTATGATGTTGTGCGCATGTCGTGTTGTGTATATATAGTGTGTGTACATGTTGTTTATGCAATGTGATGTACAGGATGGTATAGATAGTCTTGTGTGAATGTTACATATACAGTATTGGGTATAGATGGTGTTATGTACACGTTGGATATGCAATTTTATTTGCATATGGTGTTGTGCACATGATTGGATATGCAATTCTTTGTACAGATGATGTTATGTTCATGTTGGATATGCAGTGCTATGTACAGGTGGCGTTGCATGCATATTGTACATGTGGCGTTATGTACCTGTGGAGTTGTGTGCCTGATTGTACAAGTGGTGTTTTGTACATGGTGTACAAGTGGCACTATGTGTAGGTGGTGTTGTGGACATGTCATGCATATGGCATTGTGTACATGTGGTGTCGTGTACATTTCGTGCATGTGGTACTGTGTACATGTGGTATTGTGTACACATTGTACAATGGTGCAATATACATGAGGCATTGTGTACACGTTGTGCTGGTGGTGTCGTGTACATGTGATGTTATGCACACATTGTGCAAGTGGTGCTTTGCACATGTGGTACTAGTGTACATGTGGGATTGAGTGCATGTCATACATGTTGTGTTGCAGGTATACGATACTATGTATGTGCATTATGTAGTCATGGTATCGCAACATATTCATTCATTGTTTTGCGCTCTATATATGCATTTGTGTTGTGTTTCACACTAGGTTTAGGTGTATGTGTTGTGTGTCGAGTGTAGATGCATGTATTGCATGGTGTTGTATGTCGTGTGTGGTTGTATGTGTGTGATGCACACTATGAGTATGTGCACATGGTTGAGGAGAAGGCACTAGGTGTTTGTCGGTGTGGTAACCGATCCGGAGTGCATGTGGAATAAAGGAAAAGGTAGAAGCTAAGGACTGATGAAAGGATAAGTATCAGTATTTTATTTCAGTTTTATCATGCATGTGATTTATGATTATGGTATATGATGATTATATGTGATCTATGATTCTAGTTTATGATGTTACATGTGATTTATGATGTTGATATATGATGGTTGTGTTTTGAGCTAACTAGATGTGATATGTTTGTGCATGATGTTTTGATCAAACAGTTAGTTTGACTTGTTGTGGTAGGAAGAGAACAAAATTGCAAGTGTACCTTATTGATGAGCTACCAATGAGGTATGATGTGAATTTATTTCAATTTATTTTAAATATAATGGAAGTTATGTGCTTGGTACAGGAAGCATGAACATGCCCGGTTGGGTGGTTGAAATTGACTATAAGAATTAGCAGAGCAGTGAAATAAATTGGAACATGAAACAGTATGCTAGTAAATCACTTCAAGAGCAGAGCCAATGTCAGACATTGGTACCCAATAGTGTCCATTGATTTCCATGAGCATGTTATAATTAGTATGATGGTTTTGAGGCAGGGATATGCCTTGTTTTTCTATATCTTCTGATGTGAGGAAGCCTTTCCAAGGGATGGACTACCTAAGATGGGGGTTCCAATGGAACTTGGAAGGTGAGTGACTGCACGAAAGGAGTTGACAGGATTACCCGAGACTCTGTAGCAGAGAAGGGAAGACCAGGAATGGATATGTTTTGGTCATGAGCATTGCCAGATGGAATCAGATGCACATTGGGAGTGTGCCCTGGAACAATGAGCCAGTAGCTGTTCACTGAGAGGACAAGTGGCATAGGATTAGAGCGCTAGACATGGGATGCAGGCATTGCCTAGGATTCACCTCCTGGGAAGGAGGTGAATCCTAGTTATACTTTGAGGGTGGAGGTGTGAGCCTATGGATTCCCTTATTGAGGATGCATCGTATTATTTTATTTGTTATTTGAGAAAATGTGCATATGTGTATATGTGTGTATTATTGTAAATATTGTATCGAGCTGGATTTATTAAACTCCATAGACAGTATGGTTATTTGTTGGTTGATGCAAATGCCTATGTGTATATGTGGTTATTGTAAATACAGTAATGAGCTATGTTATAAAGCTCCAGTAAACAATATGATTGTCATGTTTTCAGCAAATAGTCATTATAAATACTATAACGAGTTGTGTTATAAAGCTCCATGGGCAGTATGTTTTGTTTTCAGCAGTCTTGTTGGTCATAGGTGTCATTGAACACCGAGGACAGTGTTCCCCCAAGGGGGAGGGTTTTGTAAAAACCCTGGTTAAAAATCCATGTAAAATATATATAAGGCCACGGTGATGGAACATGTATTCCAAGATGAAAGGTGGAGGAAACATCCTAATGGGTGTTGCTTCAGTTTATTATGGCTAGAGGAAATTGGCAAAGGCAGTGGAAAAGGCTTTGGAAAGGCATGAGGCATTAATTGGCATTTTATTTATGAAAATAATGGAAATTAGGAGAAAAGGGAGGTGAAAGGTCACAAGTTGCATATGAGAAGGAAAATGAAGGAAAATAATGGAAATTGAAGAAAATAGAGGCCTCATTGATAAAAAGGCTTTTGAGGATCAGGGGCAAGACTTGGTCAGTTCAGTATTGGAGCTCTCTCATTATTCTCTTTCTCTTTCTCATACTCTTGGATACTTAGAGTTTTCTTGGAGCATTCTTGGAGAGTGTGGCATGCTTGGAGGTTTGGAGAAAATAGGCAAAGGAAGAGAAAGAAAGTGCAAGAGGGCATCGGGATCAGTAGCTACATCATATTTTCTTGCAGGTACCGAGTTACAAGTATGATTTCTTCGCTAGTTTTTTCATGCATGACACATGCGTGTGGTTTCTTGGTTGTGATCTGTCGTTGACATAAAGGATTGCCTGGACTGAAAATGGATTTCCATAACCTTTCCATTTCCTAGATAGCCATTGAGATTGTGGGTTTATTTCCTTATTTTGTTTTGGTTAGTTCTCATGTTTCCTTAGGTTGGGTTGAGTTACTAGTTCCTCGAGCCTTGGTTGGACAAAAGCTCTACAGCCCTATAACAGCTTGGTTTGATTTATTAGTCTCGTAGCCTTGGTTGGAAAACTCTCTAGATCCCTTGGTAGGTTCAACTACTACTCCTAGAGCCTTGGTTGGAAAAATGCTTTGGAGCCCAACGACAATTATGGGATGAGTTACTAGTCCTGGAGCCTTGTTTGGAACAAATGCTCTGGAACCCTAGATGACTGGGATAGAGATTGATTTGATGATTGTTTCGTGTTGTCCGACCCTGAGGTGGAATCAATATTTGATGGGCTGAGGTGGATGGCCTCTGAAGCCTTAGATGAGTTTTGATTGATGTGTTCTATGAGATCCCACATTCATGCTTGGAATATGGCATGGGGGTGAATGGTTGAAGAGAGATTTGGCTCAACCATTCTATGGTCAAGTGGAACGTGAAAGACCCATCACGGGTTTGGATTTTGCATCATTAATGAAAGGTTATTTCTCCTGGTATTTCTATGAGTATTATGATGGATTATATGTGGTGTATATTTCATTGATATTTTTGTCCCTATTATGTTGGTTATGTATATGTTTTATGACAGCAACTATATATGGCTCTCATCGTGTTCTTACTTGTGAATGAATGAACAATGTATCTATGACCTAGTGGATGGAATGGAAGTTAAATTGATAAGGAAACAATGTTTCATGGCTAATCCCAAATAAGTATGAGACCCCTATGCTCAGATCTATTATTTACACCTGTAGGTTGCATATTTACTAAGTGTTTGACAAAGTGTCTATCATGGTTAGGCTTTGTTAGGTCAAGACCTTGATCAAGTTTTGCGGAGGATTTTCCTTGGTGTCATTTATTGTCTTGGAAAGTCTCATCAATTTCTAGGCATTGGTTTGGAGACTAGCCTTGAAAAGTGGCTTAAATCTCGCGTTATCTGGCACAAAACTAGCTAAAAAGGGTTGTAGTCTCTCCCTTGTAGGCATTATGGGAGTGACTATAGGGTTCTAGTCGCATACATGCCTTTCCATGGGAGTGACTTTGGGTTTAATTCATTGAAATGCAAGGTTAACTCAAGGGTTGGGCACCTGGAGTGGTGGATTAGTCCTTGGGGGTCCTAAAGCACCTGAGGGAGGTTTGTAAAGTCTTGTTTTGTCGACTCCATTTCCTTAAGGTTCCCTAGGAGGTAGAGTCTTATCATAGTGGCCTCTCGTAGAATGTTTACCCCAGCTAGTCGGTTGCTTAGGTAGATGTGGGAGGATGGTGTTACACTTGCCACATCCTTGCAGAGACGAAATCCTGAGATTTCTCCTCAGTGCCTTGCTTGAAACCTATGTGGTATGAGGTTTGGGGTGAAGTGTATTACCCATGTCCCACCTAGTCCTTTGAGGCATGATACACCAGAATCCCACATTACAATTGCTTTAGGGGTTTTCTGTCATGACAAATTGCTAATGCATGACCACCAGCCCCACTGCCATGTCGTCTCTTCCCACCGAATTGACTATTAAATCTCTGAATTGCATTATTCATAAGTCTGCTTTCAACCCTTGTGCAAGTGTCACTCATAATTATAATGTAGTTGACGACTTGGCTCAGTCTCCATCGGCTATGTCGACTCTTGAGGTGTTGCAAAATTTCTCTTCCCAAAAGAAGGCTTTACTTTCAACTATCAGATGTGTGGACCCATCGGATTCCAACCTCAATATTTTCTCTCATGAAAACTATACCCATCGGTTTCCAGCTCAATTAGCTTTTATAATCCAATTCATCGTCCGTTGTAAGAATATTCATCGTTTTATCCTGGATGAGGGAGCATCGACTTGCATTATGTCCATGTCTTGCTTTAAGGCGATTGGTTCTCCTCAATTAAGTTAGTTGCCTACCATATTGAAAGCCTTTGAAGGGGAGAACATACAAACCTTATGGTATTTTGAATGTTGAAAATAGCAACAAGAAACGCTAAAAGTATAAATGTTATAAATAGATTTGCTATTAATAGCATTTCAGGTACTCGTGTTGGATATGGCAACAAGGAATGATAAAATAGAATTGCTATCAATAGAATTTCAGGATAGATTCCAATTTTAATTAGTCCCTGAATTAAAATTGAGAATTAAAATTCGAATTTAGTCTCACTAGTTGTTTGAAAATTAATTAATTAATTCATCTTGATTTAATTAATTGGAGAAAATCAAACATGAAATCTATGTGAAGACATGCAACAATTTTCCCTTTGATTGAGGAAGTTATTCCTTAATTAAGGAGATAAGGATGAGTTGTATTTGAGTTATAATTAGTTAGCTCAGTTAACTGAGTTGAGTCCAATTAAATTAGTTCCAAATAGTTGGAGGAACTAATTGTGAGTTTAGTCAGTTAATGCATGCATGCATGCATGTAACTAGTGTTCTCCAGATTACTGAATATTCTCTTATAAATAACTCATACATGTCAGTTCAGAGAAAGACCCTGTTGAGATTAAAGGAAGGGATAGTGTACTATCAGTTGGAGGAATTTTCCTATAAAGGAAACTCATCCATGTAGAAGGAATTTATCTCCTTCAGGTTTGCGCAGTTATTTCAGAGGTCAGTGTTGTGTGTGAGAGGAGAATTCACACAGGTTGTGTTAGGCCCCTATACTACTAGTGTAACCCCTTATTGTTATTAGTACATCCCCCTTATTATATTGTTGTACCCATGTAGTCCCCATATTGTACTATTGTGCCCCATAGAAGCCCACTATCATTATTATTGTTATGTTGGCTCTGATTATATTATGACTCCTTAGACTCCTATATATAGGAAGGAGGTCTTGTCATTTGTTTCATCCAAGAATTGTTCTTTTGTGTAATGTAAAGGAGGTTGCCCCCTTGAAGAGGCTGAATTCTAAGGCATTCAACTATCTTTTCTATCTTTTTTTGAGCTGGTTTCATAACATTTGGTATCAGAGCTTTGGATTCTAGGGTTTCGTTGTTCCAAATAGGTCATCGTGCCATTTTCGCTATAACTTGTTTTCTGTAATGTTTCAGAAGTGAAAAAAAAAACCCATTTGATACGAAATCACACTAAACCTCCAGTCATAATTTCAGAGCTTTTCGTGCTATATTTGCGGAAATATGATTTGAAGAAGTTAGTCTTTTTGCAAACTCCTGAATTACATTCCAAACAGGTGACATGGGAAAATCGTCATAACTTTCTCGCGAAGCATCGGATTGAAATTGTGTAAGAAGGTACAGAAAGAGGATGGATTGTAGTTTCTTGTATATATTTTTCAAAGCCAAAGGTCGAAACAGTGACACGTGGCACTTCATACAAGTTCGCTCTTCTGGAAAGGTTTATAATCAGGTCACTGTGGAAGATTTGGCATAACTCTTCCTTAGAGAATCCAATTTGGATTAGACTGGAGGCATTGGAAAGAGGACACAGAGGGCTATTGCAAGTCACAATTTCAGACTTGGAAGAACCGAAACTACAGAGTTATAGTCGTTTCAAGATCGAGCTCCTAAAATCAAGAAAAGGCGATATGAGGAAGTTTGATGGCAAGGATCCGGTAAATTGGATACTTCAGATGGAGCAATATTTTAATCTACATGGTGTACCATTGTTACAAAAGGTATGTATTTCATCTTCATATTTAGAACCGGATCAATTTTTATGGTATGAAAGGCTTTGTTCTCATAAACAACTTGTTACATGGTCAATTTTCATGGAGGAAATGATAGCACATTATGAGGATACAAAGAGAAACACCTTCTTTAGAGCAACACCACAACAATTGGAAAGAGTAAAAGGGATTTGTGACATATTGGAAAGGAAAATTATGGCAACAAGGAATTTTACCCCTCACAACTATCAAGATGGAAGTGTTGGTTCTTCTAGCCTTCCACAACCTACAAGGGTTACACCACAACAATTGGAAGAAAAAAGAGAAAAAGGGCTTTGTTACAATTGTGATAGCAAGTGCATTAAAGGTCATAAATGTGTTGAGAAGAAATTATTTTACATAGAGTATGAAGAGGAGGAAGAAAAGGATCAAGAAACATCAAAAGAAGATGATATACGCGATGACCCAACCCTAGAGAAAGAAGAAATGAATCAGACCATATCTTGTAAAGCATTGGCAAGAATTACCACTCCTCAAACTCTCAAGATAGGAAGGCATATCAAGAACAAAAAGGTGCAAGAAGTGAAAGATCACAACGAGAAAGAAGAAATGAATCTAACCATATCTTGTAATTCATTGGTCAAAATTACCACTCCTCAAACTATCAAGATAGAAGGACATATCAAGAAGAAAAAGGTTCAAGCAGTGAAAGATCACATCGAGCATCAACAACAAGTTCTCCAACTTTTAAAGGATAACGCCACTTTCGTGCAAAATCAAATGAAACAACAGGTAGATCAACATTGTAGTGAAAAAAAATTTGATGTAGGTGATTGGGTATTTTTACTGCTACATCTCAAGCAATCTATTTATGAGAAGGAAATGTCGGAAATACTACATGCACTTAAGAAATGGCGACCTTGCCGAATGGGAAGACACTTCAAGGTAAAAATGGATCATGATAGTCTTAAATACTTTTTGAAACAAATATTATCTATAGAAGAACAAAAAAAAATGGGTCACAGATATATTGGGTTGTGAGTTTGACATCATCTATAGAAAAGGGAAGAAAATTTTTGTTGTGGATGCACTCTCAATAAAGGATGAGGATGTGGAGGCATTGTTTTGTGCTATTTCTATTATCCAACCAGATTGGATAAATGAAGCAAGGGATGAATGGAAGAAGGATGAAGAAGTGTGGCCACTCATTCAAAAGTTGTAGAAGATCCCAATTCAAACAATATTGCCAGAACTTTAAGAGGAAGGAAAAATCATATTGGAACCTGGAGCAGTCATGAAAACAAGAACCTGACAGCTACGAAATCGATCAATTTCAGAGTATCTTATCAAGTGGAAGAACTTACCTGCTGAAGATTCCACATGGGAGGACAAGAATATTCTACAGAAGCATCAAGAACTACTCAAGCATTGAGGACAACACTTTTTGAAGGAGAGGGGCATGTTAGGCCCCTATATTACTAGTGCAACCGCTTATTGTTATTAGTACAACCCCCTTATTATATTGTTGTACCCATGTAGTCCCCATATTGTTACTATTGTGCCCCATAGAAGCCCACTATTGTTATTATTGTGCCCTCACATTATTATTGCTACGTCGGCTCTGATTATATTATGACTCCTTAGACTCCTATATATAGAAAGGAGGTCTTGTCATTTGTATCATCCAAGAATTGTTCTTTTGTGTAATGTAAAGGAGGTTTCCCCCTCGAAGAGGCTGAATTCTAAGGTGTTCAACTATCTTTTCTATATTTTTGTGAGCTGGTTTCATAACAGGTTGCAGCCAGAGGACCTAGGAGAAACTACGTAAGGAAATAGCAGGCTTGGAGGACTGAAGGAAAGCATATGTGTTGTATATTCTGTCTATGAGTAGCAGTGAGGGATTGTACTGAGAGTTGGATAGTTTGAGAGCTAAAGCTTTGTCTAATCCTGAGATATTTCCACTGGTAAGATAATACAGATAGCGGGGTTTTTATTTTGAGGCTTTCCCGAGAGTATCCTTCTATGTTTCATGTGTGAATGAATCTTCTTCTCTGTTATATGTGTTCTGAATGATCTTGCTCAAATTGATTGAGCTTCTAAAAAGTTTGATAGTAGAAGTAGATCAAGTATTTTTCTTTAGTATATTGCTAGGTGAGAATTTCTACATGGTATCGGAGCAAAGGTGATCGAAGTAGTGAACAATGTACGAAGAAATTCGAAGTAAAAAAAAAGGGTCGCGAGTTTTTAGAGAATATTTGAAAATTTTTATGCAAAATTTTCAAAAACAAATAGAATATCTAGATTCCTTGTGGAAAAATACCCAAATTCAAAAAAAAAAACCAACTGAGTCGGAGTTCGGATGAGGGAGATATCGTTGATTTAAAATCAGCTCCTTTTCCAGAAAATTTCGTGATGCTGGGAAAGATGAAACAAAGTGGTCTAGTAGCCAAGAACATGTATGCTCTTGAGTTTCAAGATGCATTCAAAGCTTTGAGGAGCAAGGCAATTGTTAGAGACTTGGTGGTTGAGTGGGAGAGTACATTACCTCTCAACATGCAGCACCAGAAGAAGTCTCAGACAATTGTGGAAGAGCCACAATTGGAGAAGCAACTTCAGGAGGTTGTGGAGCAGCCACAGCTAGAGAAGCCGAGAGGAGACCGAGTGGAGGCATCCACCCATGCAGAGACCTCCAAAAGGGGGAAATTTCAAGCCAAGTGGGCAGAGGGATCACATGCATCCATACCTCCAAGTAGGAGGTGGGGCGATGTGGAGTGACAGTCCCAAGGAGGCTGGAATAGGGGTGGGATCATTGAAGTACCCAACCTCTTTGATTAGGCCTTGCTACAGGGGCCTCGACGAGGAGTAGCAGGACTGGCTAAGTGGGTATAGATAGATGCGGATGGAGCGGTAGAGAGAGCTACAATGCAGGAATCCTAAGACAATGTAGAGCTAACAGGCTGCAACAATGCGAGAGGCACAGGAGTGTTGCACCAGTGCAGGATGGCACAGAGAGGTGTGCAACGGTGCGAGATGCATGGAATGTTGTAGCAGCTCAGAGGTCAGAGAGGGAGTACTTTTCAGCTGCATAGGGAGCTTCAGCATCAAAGTGTGTTTCTAGCCCAACAGAGAGGTCAGTTGGGATTTTTTTGTTTCTAGAGTTGTTGGAGCAACAACACTAGGGAGAAGTGTTGCATGCAAAACATTCCAAAGGTTCAGGATCAAGTTCGGGTTGAATGCCTTTCTTATTGAGAGGGAGTGTTGAAAATAGCAACAAGAAATGCTATAAATAGCATTTCAGGTACCAGTGTTGGATATGGCAACAAGGAATGATAAAATAGAAATGCTATAAATAGCATTTTACGATAGATTCCAATTTTAATTAGTCCCTAAATTAAAATTGAGAATTAAAATTCGAATTTAGTCTCCCTAGCTGTTTGAAAAATAATTAATTAATTCATCTTGCGTTAATTAGTTGGAGAAAATCAAACATGAAGTCTATGTGAAGACATGCAACAATTTTCCCTTTGATTGAGTAAGTTATCCCTTAATTAAGGAGATAAGGATGAGTTGTATTTGAGTTGTAATTAGTTAGCTCAGTTAACTGAGTTAATTCCAGTTAAATTAGTTTCAAACAGTTGGAGGAACTAATTGTGACTTCAGTCAGTTAATGCATGCATGCATGTAACTAGTGTTCTCCAAATAACTGAATATTCTCTCATAAATAACTTATGCATGTCAGTAAAGAGAAAGACCCTATTAAGATTAAATGAAGGGACAATGTACTATCAGTTGGAGGGAATTTTCCTATAAAGGAAACTCATCCCTGCAGAAGGAATTTTCCTATAAAGGGAACTCATCCATGCAGAAGGAATTTTCCTATAAAGGAAACTCATCCATGCAAAAGGAATTTATCTCCTTCAGGTTTGCACAGTTATTTCAGAGGTCAGTGTTGTGTGTGAGAGGAGAATTCACACAAGTTGTAGCCATAGGACCCAGGAGAAACTGCGCAAGGAAATAGGAGGGTTGGAGGACTGAAGGAAAGCATATGTGTTTTCTATTCTGTCTATGAGCAGCAGTGAGGGATTGTCCTGAGAGCTGGATAGCTTGAGAGCTGAAGCTTTGTGTAACCCTAAGATATTTCCACTTGTATGATAATACAAATAGCAGGGTTTTTAGTTGAGGCTTTCCCCAGAGTATTCTTCTGTGTTTCATGTGTGATTGAATCTTCTTCTCTGTTATATGTGTTCTGATTGATCTTGCTCAAATTGATTAAGCTTCCGCAAATTTTGATAGTAGAAGTAGATCACGTATTTTGCTTTAGTATATTGCATTATCAAGTGATCTACGGTGGGAATTTCTACACTGAAATCCCTGTAAGTTGAATTAGGGGGCAAAATTGTGTCCATAGAAGTCGCATTCATTAATAGACCTCTTGATTACAATATTCTATCGGGATGTACATGGGTTTATGCCATGGTTGTTGTCATCTCAACTTACTTTTGTATGATCGTCTTTCCTCATAAAGGCAGGATTGTAGCCATAAACCAACTCATATTTTTCTCCTTTGATTCACATGTTACTGGAAGTGTCCCTCTTGTAAGGGAAACTCTACAGTCATATCATATTGGAGTTGGATTGTTGAAGGGTTCTTCACTTATGGGAACCTTTTCACTCTCTCCTCCTCTCCTTCTCGACAGCTCATCTTTGGTTGCCTGTATCAACATGATATCGTCTTCTACTATCCTAGCTGATCCATGGATTACACTAGATGAAAATGGAATCCAAAGTTTTGGTGATCGAATACTGCTAAGCCCCATTGATCTAGAGTATGAAGTCATTTATTCGTCTTGCACAGTTTCTTCCTTTGATTTGCCTAATTGGGTAGACAGATCATTGGATTATGGTACAAATTCCGATCATTTCTCATTTGTATTCCCTATTGATGAAAGCATCATGGAGATCATGATGTCGGATGATGTATCGTGGGATGAACATCACAATAGTTCCTCCTTACCTAATTCCATTAAGGATAGTCTCAGTGATGTATACTCGCCCAATTGTGTCGAACTATTTACGAATTATGTGTCTATTCATGAGGTCGATTCAAAAAGGAACCTCTCGAATATTGAAGACACGATACCTCTTGATATTTCCATTGAGACAGGTTTTGTCGAAAATCTACACATTGGAGCATCTTGTTCGCCATCCGAGATCAACACTTCTCAAGCCCTTTTGCGTGAGTTCCAAGATGTATTTGCCTAGACCTATGAGGATAGGTCAGGTATCAACACAAATATAGTTGTACATGAAATTAAGATGTATCCTGATGCCAAACCAGTCTGGTAGTGCTTCTATCTGGTCCATCCCAAGAAGTTTGTTGGCATTAAGGCTGAGGTTGAAAAGATTCTTCGAGCTAGTTTCATATACCTCGTTCCTTTAATTGATTGGGTGTCGAATGTAGTTCTTGTCATGAAGAAACAAGGCACCATTTGAGTGTGCATCGATTATCGACATGTAAATCGTGCATGTCCAAAGGACAATTATCCCACACTACTTATTGACCATATTGTTGATGATTGCATTGGCTGCAAAATTTATTCGTTTATGGATGGATTTTCGAGCTATAATCAAATCAACGTTCTCCCGGCGGACCAACCTAAAACTACTTTTATCTATCCCTGGGGCACTTTCACCTATAGGAAACTCTCGTTCAGTTTAAAGAATGTTGGATCCACGTTTCCACATTCCATGGGTTACACTGTTCATGACATCAAACACATCGTTCAACCATATTTGGATGACCTCCCTACTCACTCCAAACATCGGGTTGATCACCTGATGCATCTTCAAGCTATTTTCCTTCATTGTATACATTATAATATTCGACTTAACCCACACAAATGTGTGTTTTGTTTTAGTTTTGGTCAACTTCTGGGTTTTGTCATATCAAAACAAAGAATTTGTATTAATCCATTGAAATTACAGGCGATCGTTAATTTTCCTGCACCTTCTTCACTCGTTCAACTTCAACAAGACCAAGGGAAAGCTAACTTCTTGCAAAGATCCATCCCTAAATATGTTCAGTTGAACAAAGGATTCACTAGTTTGCTAAAAAAGGGGATTCCCTTCCATTGGGATGACGCAACTCAAAAATAATTTGATTCCCTGGAATATGTACTGGTTTGGGCATCTCTTCTATATCCCCTTAATTATCAGTGCAACTGCTTCTTGTATCTTGTTCCTACGATTTCTACTATAACAATGGTATTGGTCCAAGAAGATGCTTTAGGGACTGACCATCCCATTTATTATCTGATTTAGAATCTTAATGATCTAAGATATGATATTCCCGCATAGAAATGTTAGCTTTGGCGGTCGCTCAAGCCATCTAAAGGTTTTGCCATTACATTTTGCTTCGGAAAATTATGGTCGTTTCAGATTGCAACCCAATGACATACATTTTGTCACCTCAATTGTTGGGGGGAAAGTACTTGAAATGGATTGTTATTTTACAAGAATTTGACCTGGATTTCATCAAATCCAAATCAAAGAAATCTCTGGTTTTCGTAGAACTAATGTGCGATCTTCCTTCCCCTGATTCAAAATCTACATCTATAGATTTTATCCCTGACGATTCATTGTTTCTAATCTCATTATCTGAACCGTGGTATGGAGATTTCTTGATTTATCTTCAAACCCAAACTTTCTGGTCTAATACCTTTCGCTTTGAGTAGCGAAGTATTCGTTACCAAGCCTAAAATTACATCATCATCGATGACACTCTTTACCGTCATGGTATTGATACGATTTTGTGAAGGTGCCTCACTCTTGAGGAGGTCGAGAAAGTCCTTAATGAATGCAACTTGGGGGCATGTGGCGGATATTTATCTAGTTATGCTACCGCCTAGAAAATTTTATGTGTTGGTTACTTCTCACCTACCATCTTTCGCGACTGTATCCTCATTTTCCAAAAGTGTCATGCTTGCCAGATATATGATCGTAAGGCCCGTGCTTCGCTCACTCCGTTGCATCCCATTATCTTTGTTGGTCCTTTTGTGAAATGGGGTATTGACTTTATGACATGTAACCCTCACTCGGATAGGGGGCATGGTTATATTATTGTCGCAGTTAATTACTTTACTAAATGGGTCGAGGCAATGCCTACATTTAACATCATTGACGAAATAGCTACATAATTATTTTTCAACCATATCATCACATAATTTGGTGTTCCGTAAGCAATAGTCACAGATCACGGAAAGAATTTACGGAATCATATGATGATCGAACTAACTGATAAGTTGGGACTTTCCCATGAAAGTTCCACTCCCCTATCCTCAAGCTAATGGACAGGTTGAGGCCATCAACAAAGTTCTTCCGATGATGCTTCAACACATGGTAGGGGTCCACAAATCGGACTGGAATTTTCTCCTTTACATTGCTTTGTGGGCATACCAAACCTTAGTTAGGATTTCTATCAGATTTACACCCTTTCATTCGGTATATGGTCTGGAATTTATCCTCCCAATTGAATGTGAAATTCCATCATTGAAACTAGAAACCAAATTTATTCCTGCCACTTCCATAGAGGAGGATCGTTTTTTACATCTGACTCGTTCGGATGAAACCTCTATAGCTAATGAAGCTCATAAAAGATGCATCAAGGCACATAATGACAAAAGTGTCAAGCCTCGTGTCTTCTCAGAGGGAGATCTTGTTCTTTTATATGACCAAGAGTCTGATAAGTTAGGTTCAAGAAAGTTTCAACACATGTGGTGAGGTCCATACATTGCCAAGCGAGTCCTTACAAAAGGGGCCTACGAGTTAGTAGATTTTGATGGAATTCCCCTGGTGCAACCTAGAAATCGGTTGTACCTCAAAAAATATTATGCTTGACCTCAAGTTTAGTTTCATTGTGTACATATTGTTTATAGGTGTGTTGAGTGTGTTTGCAGTGTGTCTTTTTAGAGTTTCACATAGTTTTTGTTGATTCCCTTTTACATTTGGTTTGCAGATGTCGGTATCTCTTGAAAATTTTATCGATTATGCTAATGGTGCCAGACGTAGTACTCGGAACTTATCTTCCGCAGGATGGGTTATCTTTGCTGCAAATGGCGAGCTAGTGAGTCTGCAAGGGAATTGTATTGGTTGCTCCACCAACAACATCATTGAGTAGAGTGCAGTGATTGAGCTACTGTATGATGTTATTGCACATGGTATCCGTCATTTAGTCATCATACTTGACTCACAACTCATAGTACTACAACTTTCTAGTGTCTATTCAGTTAAAAGTTCCACCATCTTATGCCATGGTTTTAAGAGTTCACCTTCTAGAAAGACATTTCGATTTCATACAATATGAACACATTTCTAGAAATCTAAACACATTGATAGATGCCCTAGCTAATAATGTTTTAGATAGAAATTTGCAATTAATTTAATTAATTTTCAATTCACATCGCATCATATTGAAAGTAAATAGAAACCCAATACTGAATATATATATATATTATATATATATATATTATATATATATAATTTGGTTT
The DNA here is from genome assembly GCA_000404065.3 of Pinus taeda. NCBI lineage: Eukaryota > Viridiplantae > Streptophyta > Pinopsida > Pinales > Pinaceae > Pinus > Pinus taeda. The sequence continues at coordinate 381,782 of APFE031253294.1, read as the reverse complement.
TACAAAACTTGTGCCCAAGGCACATATTGCATGCATCGCCCATATATATCAAAAACTACATGCAAATATCTAAGTAGACAAATCAAAGGTGATCACGATAGAATGACACTTTACGAGCCATCTTGCGCAATAGTCGACCAATACGACTAAGTACTCCTATAGTGTATCGTTGAAGTTGCAGCGGAATCTGGTCGACCGTAGTCTCATCAATCCCATGTGTCAATCCTTCCATGTGGCGCTTCACATTTGATAGGACCTCTGCTACATGAGGATCCCATATTATATCTCGTCCTACCGCAACAACTCATGTTTGTTCTACTACCTCCTCCTGTTGTCATTCCTCTGCACAATGGAGATATGAAGCACCAATAGGTCTAGCTAGTCCCATATATGCATGAAACATCAATAGTTTAGTCTCTGAAACATCAAAAATCCCAACAACAACAACAAAATGTAAAAATTTCAAAACTTAAAACGTCAAAATTTCTTACCTGAAGCATCCCATTCCTCACCATCAAGAAGCACGAGCTCGGGGTCATCATAGAAACTCATGCCTAAGTAAGGATAGTCGTTGATCATAATAAAATGTCTACACATCCATCTGAATAATATTGGTAAGAAGTTGATCATCGATGGCCTTGCATGTTGGGACAAGTGATCTATCCACCTCCTCATCTATGGCATCCTTAGATCAATAGGCTCGAGAGTAATATGTTGAGGCTGAAGTAATGGAACCGACTCTAGTGCAAAGGAAACTAAGATCACACCATATCCAAAGTTCTTTAGTTTTCCCTCTTTTGTTTAGATAGTTATTCTTTCATATTGAATAGAACTCCCTCACTCGTGTTGAAGAGTGTTGGCTCTAGACACTCCAACCCATATTGCATATATGTTATGCTTGCTACATGTAATGTTGAGCTACCTACCAATCTTGTGATAATGAATAGGATCGTTCTCAAAGGTAATTGGGTCACATCTTTTATATTGATTTTTCCTTCCTTTGTTGGTTGGGCTCGATGTTTGCAAAAGGTAGGTATGTAATCTTTCACAGTTTCTCCACCCCTTATCCCACCTAGGAGAGAGATGCGGGCACCTCTCATGGACAAACTTGTAAGAAAGTAGATGTATTCTACTTTTATCTAGAGAAGACGTTCCCCAAACCTGAATGCTTGTGCTTTAACATCCCATGAACGAAGAAGGTATTTTAACAATTCCATCTGTTGCCTCATACCAGCAAGCTAATATAATCTTAGTATCCCACAGTTCCTCAATACCTGGATGATAGCTGGATCACTTGCTGCAATTAAAGCTTGTTCACCATGTTCTCTTTCTCTCCACACAAAAGCCATTTTATGTTGATGAGCCCCTGAACCTTCAACAAGAGATTCATTAGGATCCTTTTCATGCAAAAAACTTGACAAATTTTAAAGAAAATTTGTTGAACAAACTTTGGAATTGCACCCAATGCACCCCATAAGAGAAAAACAGAGCATTGTGCCCCTGCCTGCAGTGTATGACTACTTAGGTGCAACTTAGATTTTGGTCATATGGGCTTGCAATGGTCCTAGGGTGAAATTTTGGAAACTCGGGGACCTCAAAAACTCAGAAATTTTGCATTAAATCATAAAATGGAACCATAGAAAGAAAGAGAAAGGTTTTAGCTCCTACTTGGAAGTGACGGTACTAGAAATCGTCCACTGGATTGGCCGCAGCCAACTGCATAAGATCGAGGGCAAAAGTACTCAGAACTCTCACTGTTGAAGGTAAATATGAAATGGTAAAGATGAACAATCATTTTTTAGTATATATGGTCATATTTTTCATTATTTTATTCATATTTAATGATTTGACCTAGTCGTGATTCATTTTTATTATGAAACAGATATGTTTAATCCTTCTATATTATTCTGAGTAGGTCGACAACTGTTAACGGATTTTGCTTTGCTTTAAACAAGTTATTTTGATCGAAGAGTATACTTTTATCCTTTTTTGGGCTCTTTAAACCTACGAAAAAAGGAACCCATTGGAGTCATCTTTTACCTCTTTTTAGACTCCTATAACATGAAAATATTGTCAAGCACCTGTATTTTCGAACTCGTAAAATTAAATTAAAAGGTGTCTACTTAATATAATATTACCCCTTTTCTCGACTGAGATAGACTAAATACGAAAAATGAATAACTTAGTCGAACATGGCTAAGATGTTCTCTTGGGTATTGTTTTCTACCTTTTCATACCTAAGGGACTGCCTACAAAAAGGAACATCTGGATTTTTCTCTTTTACCTCTTTTTCAAACTCTCTAAACATGAAAAAGAAGTCGAGTTTTCACGCTCGTTGGATTTGTAAAAAGATCAAACAATGATGGACTCATCAATCATGACGAGACCGAACCACTCCTTCTTTGGGTTCGTTAAATATTCTCAAATGGATTCATCCAAAGGATGGACTTACAGATCAAGAATATGTTATCCTCCTCAAGCTTGTTAAAAAATAAAGAGGTACTAACTAGTATGGTTGGGAAAATTGGGAAAACATGGTACTCCATTTGTTAATGGTAGCAAGTCGCTCTTGAACACGACACTCTTCCACTTCATCTGTGTGGATGTTGGGTTGGGTAATCTTCTTTTCTTTCAGTTCATCATACTTTCACAGAACCTCCATTTTGGTTTTGGGTCAATGTGGCCAACTCCATTCAATGTCGCCGCTATGTTCAAGAGAAGTCATTCAGTTGATATCTATTGCAATACTCTTAAGCCTTCACTCCATGTTTTCCTTTCCTGATCCAGTTCCATATCAATACCATTCTGATCATTTTTTCTCAATAATGATACCCATTTCGTGTCGTTGATGGGGGATACATCAAGGCACTCCTACGACAGATCACTTCTTATCGACATCAGTACATTATCCAATATGTTGACTTAGAAACACCCATAGGTACCTTGGTGCTTGCATACATCAATGGAAATTTTCCTCGCTCTTGAAGACAGCTTTAGATCATTGGCTTTTGACCGAAATATTTTATGTAGTGTTCGACATCAACTCATTTATTCACACCATGCAGAGTGTACTTGAGTACCTTAAGAGCCATTAACATCATTAGTGGTTTCTATCAAATCTGTTAATGATGGTAGGTAATCAGATGGTGTCTACCATGTTTGACTTTAGCTCATTGGTTCACATGGTTAGACTTGTATGTTGGTTAGTCGTGTGAACAAGGTAGAAGACCCCGAATCTAGTTGCCTCTATCTGGGCTGCGATTTCAGGATTATACAATATCACTATATATGATTGCTATGATCATATTGATAGTCATCCAGCCATGGGTCCACCATCAGTCATCAATAGACATGCATTTTGATCATTGTACATGTTATGTTAGTTTATGTGTTGAGTATGGGTATGCCTCCTTTAGCAAAAGGATGTCATGTTATAAATGTATTGTAATAGAACATGATCTCGCAAGTTGTTCTTGATTCTGACTTGTCACAAGGTAAAGCACTTCAATCATCAGTCATCATCTCTGACTTTTTGCTTTAGGGGCACTCTATTATAGGTTATTTTGTCTCGTCTAATCAATCAGCCTCCAAATTAGATCATTCACATCCTATTCCCTATTTACATCATCATTGCACCAAGCCTTGTGCATGACTCTCTCATTCCCCACAGTTTCTGCCCTAAACTGCATCATCTAAGCCAATTTTAGGACCAATGCTCCATGGCCTCTTGCTAGACTACGTTCACCCACAAGTTGCTCCATTGTGGCCTGCGTTGATCACCTATAGGTTGCTCCCCTTTACACCTGTGTTGGTTGTAGAAATTCGAGAAAAAGAGAGAGAATCTTGAAGCCTCCATTTCCAAAAGATTCTAGGATCTGTTGTAACCATTTACCTCAGATAAAACTTTCGAATCCTATCCTATCCTACATTGGAGTTTCCATCCCTTATCCTTAGATCTCATCCTCCCATGGAGAGTGGATCTCAATCCCAAGATTGGTAAAAGGGTAATAACTCCCAATCTACCTCACTCCTCTATATGTTTCCAACCTTCCATATGCAAGTGGTTGGACTTTGGAGAGTGACTCTACCCTTATATTGTTGTTGTGGAAGTTATATTTTCATGCATTTAGGGTGATTGGAGGTACACTTTATGACAAAGGAAGGGCAAGTCAACAACTTAGAGGAGCTCTTCTACGAGATCCACACCTATTTATGGTTGTAACTCACTCCATTTATATCAATACAAAGGGTTCTTTGTTTTCCTATATGTGATGTCATTATTTCATATATTTCAATCCATGTTTATCTGTTGAATAAAGTAGATATATGATGCTACATAGATCTCGTAGTTTCTTGGCTTGTGTTCTCTAGTTGTGTAAGTTCTGATTTTGGCAGTTGGAGCGAGGATTGGAGCTTTCAAGCCAAAGGAGTGAAACATACAACAGGTTCCAAGTAGGTTTCATCACTTAATCTACTTACTTTAACAAAAACATTGGGTCCTTTGCCTTTTTGTTGTTCAAGGTCAGTCCACCAGACCTAGGGGAGATATTTATGTCTGCATTCATAAATCTCGCATAATAGACAGACAGAGGGAATGAAGTTGTGTGGCTTCACATATGCATATTGGGCAAGAATTCCATCAAACCAAAAGAGCACATTAGGTGGAATTTTTAGTGTTGGGTCCGTAGTTTTTCCTGGTATCGCAAGAAGGAAGGATATGTGGCGCTAAGTTTGGCAGAAACATAATACATGGTTGTGAATCATGCAACATGTGAGGCGATCTAGATGAGAAAGATTCTTGTTGGATTGTTTGGTAAGATGATGGATCCAACTATGATCTATCATTATAATCAGAGTTGCGTCAAGATCTTTGAGAATCTTGTTTTTCACAATCGATCAAGCATATAGATATCTAGTATCACCATTTACGGGTCTATGTGCAGAGGCGGATAATGTTGTTGCAGTACATTTTGATAGAGGAACAAGATGCTAAAATTTTGACAAAGGCCTTGTCAGGAGGGAAGTTCAAGTTCCACAGGTGCGGGATAGGGGTGGTTGATAACCCCTTTCTTGCTGAGAGAGAGTGTTGAAAAATGCAACAATAAATTTTCAATTTGATTTTGCCTTGATTAAATTGAGAAAATTTGAATTTCCAGATCAGTAGACAACTTGGATGATGTTAAATTGTGTGACATGTCTTGTGTCACCCAATTTACTTATTAAACTCAAGTTGGAGGAGTTAGAGTTCAGTTCAACATGTGTTATTGCTAATTTGTAGCAATCAAGGTCGATTATGTCACACTGTTTTTAGTTAAACTAGTTCCAAATCTTAGAGGAACTAGTGGAAGGTCAGCTAAGCAATGGAACTTTAGTCAAACTCAGTGATCATCCAATAAACTAATCAATCAACCCAAAATAGCTAGTGCATGCAAAGAATTCAAATTACCTATTTGAGGTGGAGATTCTAAGGAAGTGTAACATCAGTTGTCGACTAGCCTTGAGTGAACAGGTGTTGGATGCAGTCAGAGGATCAACCTAAAGGAATTGCGCAATCAATTTGAATAATTTCCTAAATAATAGAGGCCTAATTTCATAAGGAACAGTGCAAGGAAATAGGAGCTCAAGCAGAGGCAAAATTTGACTAAGTCTGAGTCAGGGCCTTTTAGTGAGCAAAGAGATAGGTTATGCACTTGCAGGTTGTGCTCAGTTGACATTGGGTTTTTTAGAGTTTGGTTTCCCAGGGAAAAATACGTGTTTCATGTATGTTATTTCTTATTGCGTGTATACAAATTTTGTTCTAGATTGTGAATTAATGTCTGTAGAGCGAGAGAGTAGGTTTGTGTCTTGTGAATTTGATTAATACTTCATGAGAAATTACAAATATACATCATAATTTCTACACTTCCCACCTAGTGATCAATTCAGGACAATCCTTTGTTGCATGTATGTTTACTCTGCATTGAGAACACCAAGGCCTTCTAGGTAACGGAAAATTGCAGATAGCATGTCCTTCTTGATCACAATTATAGCAACAAACTAGACCTCTTCCTTCAGTTTCTCCCCCCCCCCCCCACCCCCCCCGCCCTTGTTCCTCCACCTCCTCGCCCTCAAGGAGTTTTTCATTCACTCTAAATGCAGAATGATCAAGTCGGTCAGCTAGAGCATCCAGAGCTCTACACTAGTTCGTATGATGAGTCGATGACCCGAAAAATTCATATCATTATTTGTAGCACTTGAATATTTCTGCAAAATAGGACAGAGATGAGGGAGGTGTCCATATGTACGATATATTTCACAATATTCAAAGGGAGACACCCTGTTGATTGGGGACAACATGAAATTGAGTCTAACCCTGATACAAAGCATTTGTGTCAACTTGCGTAACTCCAGGAGTAGACAAAGGTGGAATTGGCCCCGTTGGCATGGAGAATGATCCTAGACTTCGCAACCTTGGACATTTTGTGGCAAGGTGACCCTCAATTTGACAATCAGTACACCATACTTGAGGATGTAAAGGTCGTGTAGCATGCATGTCTTTTAATTTCTCCATCAAGTCATCAATCTGATGTTGTAGTTCAATAAGGGCAAGATCATTAGAAGAAACTCCTCCTTTGTGCTCGTGAGGGTACCCCGCCATAGCTTCAATCTTTGTAGCTTGCTCAAGTGCATCTTGTAGTGTATCAATATTATATTGAGTTAAAGGTGTCTGAGTTAGTGGTAACAAGGCTTTAAAAAACTAGTTTCGTTGATGTTTGGGATCAATAGGATAAATTAGCTTACCAATAGAATCCTTAAATCAATGCATCATCTCCCATGTAGTTTATCCTTCACATGTTTAATATCCCACAATTCAAACAATCCTTGTTGATTTTTCTGCGAAAGTTTGAACTATTGAACAAATTCTCATTGGACCTCATCACTTGTAAGATTTTGATGCAAAGAAGACCATTTAATAAACCACCTAAGTGCTCTCTCTCTCTCTCAAGGTAGTATGAAACTCAATAAGTTTAGTAGGACCAGGCGTTTCTCTAGTCCTCCATACTACTTCACACAAATACCAATGTTGTTCAACATCTTCATTCCCTCATCTTGAAAATTCAGGATATCGGGTGAATGAACCTGTTATATTACCGACCATTATAGGTTGACCAGGTGATATTATGAGTACAAAACCTTGCAAACCAGGTTGTGAAGATCCATAAATACTTGAGTGAGAACTACTACCACCACCGCTAGCAGTACCTATTGTATATATACTATAAACCTTTCAAACTTTTATAACTTTACCTAGCTTTGAAATAAAATGAGCAGGATCTTGATAAGGTACTAGGGGAATATCAAGGAAGGTGATACCTGTGTTATTGGGCAATGAAATATTCATTACAGGGGATGCATCACCTTCGGAAAACAATTTCCTTATTACAAAATTCATTTCTTCATCAGGAGCGATATTTTGATTCACCGTTCCAAATGTAGGCCCTTATTTGTCTGGCGTCTTTACTCCTTCTGGTACATGGATATCTATGCTACTTTCATCCATATGTCTTGAAACAATGTTCCCGACACCTCATATTTGGCCAGATATCGCACCGTCATTACCCTCCATCTTTTGCAACTCCAAGTTATTTGGTCCTCCTATCTGCAACCTTGGACTACTCAACACCTCTCATATTTGATGTAGTTCCTTCCATCATCTTTGTGTCTCACGCAGAGTTCTCTCCCACCATTCATCAATTATTTGTGCCCTCCCTTGTTCTCTAAAATTTCAATCCCTCTTCAACTCATCCACATCCATCGCAATAATGTCTTCATCTTCTGCAACCAGGTAGAATTACTAGCCTAAATCTTACCCCTAGTACTTAAAGTTTTAAGTTGCCATATTTTATCCTTGAAATGGTAATAAATTCTTCCACCATCAAAACTTTAATCCAAAGGGGGGTTTCCTTCAGCAACCTTCCCCACAACCCGTATCTGAAGACAACTTCAACTTTGGAAAAGGATAAATGACCTTATGCAACAATGTCAATAATATAACTCTTTAGGATCGCTTGTACCCAGAAATCAACAACTCTTGTCAGTTTTATTTTAAGCCTATTCAACTCAACTAAATTAGTTGTAGTCCAAGTATGAGGAGATCTAAGGTGATTTCTACCTCCCCCTTTTATATGCAGCTGATGTAAGTAATTATTAAGTTCTTCAGGGAAGTTACACTAGAATATTTCATACTTGTCACTGGCAGGTTCTGCATAAAAAAACCTCCTATTTTACCCACTCTAACTTCTTTTGGCATAATTGCGCTTGTTAGAAAATAATTCGATCAACTTTCTTATGCCACCAATCTTGTATATCTCCTCTAAGGATCCTTGATACGACGGTCCAGATCCCTTGAAAATACTTAGGGTGCTAACAACGAGACCATTTGTTGGCTTAGAATTTAGACAAAATTGGACCATTGGTTTAGACACAGGGCACCAATAGAATGGTATGTCGTAGTCTAGCAATCCATCAACATTTCACCTCTCTTTGTAGGAAAGAGAGGTGTCTAACCTAAGGCATGTAGAAACTTGATAAAATAAAGGATCACTGAGTGGCATCGAGGAATAGCACAACTAATAACCCATTACATACATTAATCTCATTAGTTTCGCACTTGCAGACATAATATACACAGACAAGAACAAGGACGCAACATAATAGAAATCACAAAGAGCATTCTAAGTAAATATTTAAATTTTTTAAAAGGGGCTGATAATACATTATAATTCAACCACATAGATAATTCTTGCAACTCCTTTCCATTAGAAACCAAATCATTACATCATAGAAAAGCTCTTCATCATGAGTGAGAGTGCCAAGCACTATTGGATCAAATTACATAATAGAATTCATAGAGAGAGAAATATCAAGAACAACAAGGAAGTCTTTGATCAACATGGTGGCACCATTTGCGGCATAGGCTCCCTAATCTCTCTTTTTTCTGTTATCTTCCCTCGACTTTTATAGATTCTCTTCCAATAATCTCGCTCGCTTGATCTGGTCCTTATCTCCTCATATTCCTTCAAACTCCAGTGCACTTATTCTTCTCTGGCGGCCTCTGCAAACTCCACCATGACTGCCCTCTTGCACGATTATCTTTCTTTGGCGAGCTCTGTGAATTTCCCTGTAACTTCCTTTTCATTTCCTTTGTGCACCTTTTCCCAATCATTCTCGTCATCTAGTTGTTTCAACTATTCATTTCCCTTTTTCCCGCGATCTCTTACATAACCATTTTCCAGTCGACAACCTGACCTAAATTTGCCAAAATTGCTCCCCAAAAATTAAGGACCTAACAATCACCATTACATGATAGATACATTGTGATGGTTATTTAACCATGTGCTCATATTGCGAAGAATTGTGCATATATAATTGTTTTGCACGTTAGCATTGGTGTGTTAGTGCGATAAATCATTAGTTAAAGACTAATCTTGTTCTTAAAAGTGAAAGGGTGTTTCTAATTTGCAAAATTAAATCAAAATGAATTCCTTTACAAATTTGAATTCACACACTAGAGGGTCTTTCATTTGTATAATGAATGAACAATTAGAATCATGGCTTACACCACATTTATCACCACCTTCCTATGCATTTCTTAGACTATGTTTAAGTGGATCGATATACATTTGTTTAATTAAAAAATACTTGAATATGGTTGAATATTTGAAATATTACATTAGTTTATATAAATTTATCATTTATTTGAAGTATGTTATATTCACTAGCTTATGTTTGACGAACTATTATAGCATATATATTATATTATTTCATGTTGTAAAGGACATTCCAAAGATATTACAACTTCAAATATATATTTTAAGCATTTGAAAAGTTTCTTATCCTTATGGGTGACACATGAAGGAAGGAAACAAAAATACTAAGCTTTAGATCTCTAATAATAGTTGGAAGAAAGACAATTGCTCTTATGAACTTCATCTAACTTTTGTTTCATTTTGATCTTGTTTTTGTGTTGATAAATCAATGTGTGTGAATATGTTGTAAATTCAAAGGTAGTATATATAACAAAGAGCTAAACCATTATTGACATATTTTGAAGAGAAAACAAATAGGTTGGCAAATGTACCCAATATTTTGTCAAATATTCATGAGAGCGTGCTTTATTTTATTTTCAAAATTAATTGCAAAAGAGTTTTAATTGAATAATTGTATATGGGTGAGCAAATATCATATGTTGTTCGGTTGTTGGTCATGTGTTCATGATCTTTACAAGCATTATGTGAATATTCATGCTTCCAAGCATGAGGATTAAAACATGGAAACTAGATAATTTCTTGGTGCATCTAATTTAAGAATTTTGATGTTTTCAATCATCAAAACTTTATGAGCCATTTTCTCAATGCACGTTGCGTGTAAATTTGAAATCTAAAATGAGGATTACATAGTGTAATTTACTTATTGACCAACTATTTTGTTGATATGTATGTGGGCATTAAAAATATGGTGTGAAATTTATTAATGGTATAGATTAATCACTTAAATTGATCAATCACTTAAATTCAATTCATTTGTTGTTATATCTATAGGTATTAGAAAGACAATAAGTTTAGGTGTAAAATTTATTAGTTTTACAGATTAATCACTTATTTTGTAATATTGTGAATTTCTAAATTATGGTAGCATTTACGACCAGAGTTTAGAGAGCTAAAGTAGTTTAATGTATTGTCAATTTTATTTAAAATTTCATTCTTGGACATCTTAATAATTTCATGGTTTCTCTTTCTCAAGGCATCCTAAAGCATGTCAAATATGTTTTTGCTAGTTCTTTTAATAGCTTTGAATTATGGGATATGATCGATAATCCATAGCAACATGATTGATTGAGTTGATTCATATTTATTCTCTTGGCATGTGATGCCCATCTTTTCATGTGTATACCTGTGCAATTAACCAAAAGAATCTTGCATTTTTTATTGTTGCATGATTTGACATGGATGGTGACATATTATTATGCCCTCTCACTCATAAAGTATCCATCTATTCAATTATTTTCAATTGATACTTTGGTTTCATGATATTATTGTTATTTTGATACCAATTTGGCATGATAGAGCGGGCCCATATCCCACTGGTCTTAGGAAATTTGAATATGTAGTTGTTTAGTTACCATTATAGTTTATGAATTCATAAATTTGTGAAATGGAATTGGTATATTCCATGTTTCATTGTGGAGGAATTTGCATTAATACTAAACGTGCTTTTATTGCCATTTGATTCAAACGAAACCATAGGAATGTTCCAAAACGAACCTTTATGCATCCTCGACATGAGGCCACAATGCCTTATAATTAATTGTGACCAGGGTAAAGGTCTAATGAAGATATTACAAATCTGAGGAAGTGACCTAGGAAAGGGAGGCTATTATGCAAGAGTGATACATGTAATTGTTAAAATTAATAGTATAACACTAAGAATGACATTATCGAGGTCATGAAATGCCTATGATTTTGACCCTCTAAGTAACTGAAGTGGTATTTAATAAACAATGTGTGCATAATATAATAATGGGTGCTCATTACTTAAGGCCATGTTAGTTGGTAAGAATTGTTGTATAAATATGTAGTGTCTTATAGCTTCAATTGGTTTGGACCTCATGTGAAAAGGCCCCATTATTTAAAAGTAGTGATTTTGATGGTATAACTAAAGCATGTGATGTAATGTTAAAAAGGGCAATGGCCCATGTGCATAATCACACAGTAACACATAATAATTGTCTAACGAGGAAAAAGGAAATAATAAGTAGAAGGAACAAAAGGTAACATGTTTCAACATGCATATCTACTTGCTAATTTATAAATAGATGTACATCCACTTGCTAATCCAAAAGAAGGTTGTAGTTTTTTTGTGAACTAAATAATATAACCTGGGAGAAACCTCTCGGGAACTTCTCCTCATTTTGAGGATGGTAACAAGGTAAATACTAAATTCTTCAAGACACAAGGCAAGGTCAATGACTCAATAATAGATCATGTATATCTCACCAACAACCACCTTACAAGAGCGCACTTGTCGCAAAGTGGGATTTGAACCTAAGTGGAGAGGATAACAATTTTCCCTCATAGCCACTTGAGATATATCTCATTGACAAAGGAGGTTGCATGATTGTGCAAGTTTGATAACTAAATTGGTAATATCCTTGTATGTTTGTACACATTATTGTGTAATAATTACAGATAATGGATTCGATGCATTATTTGCAACTAATCGTATTATTGCCTATATAAGGGAAAAATCTCGTACACATCCACTCTGATCATTGTTTATATTGAGGAAGAAACAAATTATTTGAATATATTTTGTCAAACAAACTAATTAGCTTGGTCTATATATATCCTTCTTAAAGGGAAGATAATGATCTTGAGACATGGTCTAGCATGGGATATGGGACAAAGATATTGGTTGTCATGCTCTTATCTTAGGTGGGGAAGGGTTCACTTTTGGTATGACTTATTTCTCTAATATTACAATTGAGGGCATTGCTATGAGATTATACCACTCATGAAGGATGATTGGTTGGAGAAGGAAGCAAAGGAGTTTATTGATACAATAGGCTTTAGTCTCAATCTACATGGGAAGGTGTGGGAGGCAAATAGAATAGAGGATTCATAGCCTTGAGAGGGAGAATACTTTATATCATGGGCATGGAGGGATTCTTGTGGACTATCTAAGTTAAGACTATTCTACATGATGGTTAGACCCAACAAGATTCCTTTAGGTCATGTAGTCATTCTTTGGTTATTGTTGTTTAGAGGCTATTTGAGACTAATAAGTATGTGATGGAGAATAACTGGTATTGATAATGTCATACAATGGTCAAATATGTGATGCAACAATATCGATGTTGTTTGTGCAATGCAGTTATATCATTATTTATCATGTGTTGCAGTGGTTACATGTGTGAAACAACCATATTGATATAGATCATGTGATGAAGCAATTGGCTCTGTGATCCAACTAACAAATTGATGTTGACCTTGTGATCCAATGGGTAGTTCTGCAACGCAGTAATATAATATTCATTGTGTATGTGGTGACTACCTATGTGATGCATTTATAAGTGAATTGTTCTTAGATCCAACAAGGAGTAATAAGTATTTGAGATTGACAACTTTGTGATTCCCAACAATATAAATAATTGTTTTGATAATCTTCGGCAAAATCACATCAATAATCATTTGTCGACGCGTTTCGAACCAACTAGGGTGGTTCATCGTCAGGACAAGTTGAAGAACTGATCCAGCTTAGCTAGTTAGATAGTTTAGGCAGAGGCTCCAACGGTTAGATTCATAACGGCTAATTCTGACCTTATGACCCTATTCAAATAATTAATATTCTTGCTAAACTTTAAATATAAATAATGTTATACTGATTATCCTTGATAAGAATCACACAAAAGCAATCTTGTTATTGTTAGAAAATGTAATTATGTTCAGTCTTCAATAATGTACTTGAGGATTCTTGTAATGTACTTGTCAAAAGAACAAAGAAAAGATTTTTTATTATTATTATTGTGACTTATTAAAGCATGTGTTTCATACTTGAGTCACCATGTTTTAGTTCAAAGTTCCCATTAAGGAATTCTAGGATTTATTCTGATTCTACAGATTTATTGTACATTTAAAGAGACCCTTCTTAGGCTTTTAAATCATGTAAAAAGGTTAAGTATTGAGTCAAATATGAATTATGTAACCTCCACATCATGTCGGCCTAAGGAGAGATCAAGTCGGCCTAAGGACCCTATTTGACCCCACAAGAAGTCTATAAAAGGAAGGTCATCGAATTCATTTGGAGAATCACTCTCTCATCAAGTTTGAATTCTCTTGTAGCTAGAAGAAGTGCGAAAAACTCTTGTCGCTGGGCAAAAGTGCAATTTTCTCTTGTAGCTAGAAAAGGTGTGAAGTCCGTTGCCGAGAAGCCAAAGTGAATGCGAGTGTGGGGAAGTCTAAGGAGACAAGGAAAATCAAAATTTTGGTGTGTCTCTCTCTCTATTTCATGCCCTATATTGGGAGATCAAAGTATTCCAAGTTTCACTGTTGCTAGACGCTGCTAGTTGTCGTAAGTTGCTGCATAGTCGAAGTCGTTGGGAAAAGGTCGAAATTTTGGGAGGCTAACTTGGTGTGGAGGGAAGGTCTAGTCTTGGTCTAGGGTGAAGAGTCTCAAAGAATACTATTGAAAGGAATAATTATCTTGACTGGGTTTTCCCCTCGAGGGTTTTTTTTCTTTGGCATGCGCCTACATCTAGTGTCTATAGTTTTATGTGCTTCTACTTTTGGTAATTGCTTGATGAAATAAATAAAGAATATATAACGAATCATAATAATAAGAAACATCACAAGTAATTATCAAGATCAAAAAAAAGTTACACTTCCTTTCTGATTTTCTAACATGGTTTCAGAGCTTTAGTGAAGAAGGAATAAAAAGGCAGTCCCAAGCACTTGATCCATTCATAGGTATTATCTCAAGGAAGGAGTCAATTGCATTCAAGGAATATGTCTAACTTAATAAAGGGTGAGAACAAACTTGAAGGGGCCTCGAACTTTAGGTCTTGGAAAAAGAGGATTGACCTAATCCTCGAAAAGAACAAGGCATTGGACTTGGTCAGAGGAAATGTAAAGAAGCCTACAAAAGAAGCTAATGATGTCGACAAAGAGAAATATGGGAAGTAGAATTGGTGGCCATGAATCTGATGATAGAAGGGATAAAGAAAAATCTTGTCCCATTCATAGCTAACATCGATCATGCTCAGGAAATTTTGTAGTTATCCCTCAAGCTTTGGAGGGAGCCCCCAACAACTACCTAAGATAAGTATCTCATGTCTTTTCAGTTTTGGGTTCATGTATTCATTTAGTTTTGATTATGTTAAATATTAATCATCATTCTACCTCTATTGTCTTGATTAGTAAAAACATCTGCAATAAGTATGAAGGAGGACATCTCAAGACAAGGTTAGTCAAGAAACCAAGGTATGCTTTAAATATAATCACTTAAAGGATTATTCATTTCATAATTTATTACTAACTTTTTTATGACTAGCTACATTGAATCCTAGTGATTCTTACTTTGGGTGATTCATCGCTTGATAAATCTACCCAACCCACTCATATTCTTGATTGATTGTGTAGAACCCTAAACAGGTTCTGGAAAACCCTAACCGAAGGGTATGCTAATGTAAATGTCTGAAAACCCTAAATTTCTTAGGGTGATTATAGAATGCTGGTTGAATTTTTATTGACGATGTCATATTTAGGATTTTGGTAGGATCAGGAAAACCCATCTTAGGGTTGAATGATAAGATCTAAAATCCTGAACCTTTGAAGTTTTGGTATTAGTGGGTTTGTTATGTTTCTACATTGAAACCCTAGCTCATCAGGGTTTGGTGGAATGTGTGAGCAAGACCCTTATATTGTCTTATAAATGATTTCCTTGGAATGTGTGTGTTTGTTTGATCAAACCATAGTACAATCAAGATGATTGTGTGCCTAACTCTTATTTGATATTCATTTGAAGATGGGTTTGACTAACACATTATATGAAATGTATTTGCATCATGATGAAATCTAGGCATATATAGATATGTCCTTTTGGTTGAAACCCTAGCTTGGTCTAGGTATGTTGTATTAATGTTGTTGGGCATGTGATATGCTTGTGTTTGATTATGAATTCCTATATATGTGTGTTGACATAGTCACTGATAGTCATGAGTCTTAGGTTTTAATGGAAATCCTTGTATGAGATTCTAGGATGATGATATCTTGAAATCAGGGGTCTTATATCTAAACCCTAGTGAAGTTAAAATGTCTTGTATGTGTGATATAACAATATGAAATCTATTAAGTGATTGTTGAAAATGAAAATCTAGGGTTTTGCAGTTAAATCCTAGTAATAAATTTGTGTGAATTGTAACAATCTGAGATCCATGTATTTAATTATTGTTGAAATTGTGGAATTCTAGGGTTTTGGAGTTAAACCTTAGTCAAAGTAAAATCTATGAAATATGAGGATTTGAGATCTATGTAAGATTGTTGAACTTGTGAAAATGGAATTCTAGGGTTTTGAAGTTGAACCTTTGTTGAAGTAGAAACCTCTGATAAATGTTGATTATATGATAATTTGATATTTGTTGAAATTTGAGTCTTTGGTTGAGATTGATGATTGAATAGAAATCTAGGGTTTGCAACTAACCCTAGTTGTAGTTGGTCATGTTAGTGATTGTTTGATGGTTGTTTAAAAATATAGGGGTTTGGAACTAACCCTAGTGGAAGCTGGTCAGGTTAATGACTAAGTTGTGATTGACCTTAATTGATTATTTTTTATGAAGTCTATGAATTGTATGAATCCCTGGTGAGAAGTCTAACATATGTATTTTGAAAGGTGATTAGATGCTTTGTAGATCTATATTTGTGTGAATTGTTTCTAGGGTTTTCTATATGTTGTAGTATGGTATGTCATACCTAAAACACATTGAAACCCTAGATGGAATAAATGTTGTTATGAAGTAGTCTAGGGTTTATAACAAATTCCCTAACAAGATGTTGAAGAGTATATGTCTCTTATTTGTAATTGATTTTGGGTATCTGATATGCATAAATATGAAATGATTTTGTGATTATGATATGGCCAACATCATGCTTCTATAGATTTGGTTGTACTTGCTATTTAAGTTGTGCATGTACACAATCTTCAACTTGGTTTATATTGCTCGTTGATGTGATAAGCATGATGAGATTGATGATAACTCTGATGAAATGGTTGGAAGACACGAAAGATTCTCCGATGTCGAAAAAGAAGAAGTTGATCTCCCGGAGGAAACATGAATAGAAAAGATATCCCTAAGATTAAGAGGGAGTTTGAATAAAGAGGTGCTTCTTGGTTGAGAGGGAGCACTTAGCTTGGTGTTAATTGAAGAATGAATTTTGGAGGATACTTTGTTGCATGAGAAGTTGGAAGGAAAACATATGATTGAGGAATCCTCTGTCAAAGATTCGGTTGATAGTCCTACTATGAAAAATTGAGAAACAATATCAAGTTGTCTGAAAGACCCTAGAGGTTTGTATTTGATTATGTACATGTGAAAGTATATTATTGATTGGGGTTGTGTTTGTATAGGTGAATATCTTGAAGGATTTGATAGCATGTTGGTTACCAATCAAGTTTGATTGGGAGATATTGGTCATTCTTGATCTGCCAAATCAAGGGGTATTGAGGCTTTGTGAGTGAAGCATTGCCTTGGAAAACATCCGGTTGACACTTTGTGTTAATGTTTGAGTCCTGAAGTTGGAAAGGTGGTGTTGATCAAAGAGCTTTGTTTTGGTTACACACCTAGATTTTTGGGTTGATGGTTAGCAAGTAATCCTGAGGATACCTAAATGGGATGAAAGCTTGAATCCATCTTAGTCCGACATGGAGAGATTGTCTTGGTCAGGAATCTAGTCCATGGCATTGCAGTGCCTAAACTATTGAGTGACTATTTGGATAGATTGCCCTAGTCAGGAATCTAGTCCATGACATTGTGTGCCTAAAGTTCCTCATGGTTCATATAGTTTGAGATTTTCCATTGTATTTGTACATTATTAATACCTCCCTAGTTAAGAGGGAGTGCTAGAAAATGTAACAATGTTCCGTCTTCAATAATGTACTTGAGTCATCTTGTAATGTACTTGTCAAAAGAATAAAGAAAATATTTATTATTATTATTATTATTATTATTGTGACTTATTAAAGCATGTGTTTCATTCTTGGGTCACCATGTTTTAGGGAAAAGTCCCCATTGAGGACTTCTAGGATTTATTATGAGTCTATAGAGTTATTGTACATTTAAAGAGACCCTTATTAGGCTTTTGAATCATGTAAAAAGGTTAAGTATTGAGTCAAATATGAATTATGTAACCTCCACATCATGTTGTCCTAAGGGAAGATCAAGCTGGCCTAAGGACCCTATTCGACCCCACAAGAAGCCTATAAAAGGAAGGTCATCGAATTCATTTGGAGCATCACTCTGTCATCAAGTTCGATTTCTCTTGTAGTTGGAAGAAGTGCGAAAAACTCTTGTTGTTGAGCAGAAGTGTGATTTTCTCTTGTAGTTGGAAAAGGTGTGAAGTCTATTGTCGGGAAGTTGAAGTGAATGCGAGTTTGGGGAAGTCTAAGGAGACAAGGAAAATAAAAAATTTTGGTATCTCTCTCTCTCTCTCTGTTTCGTACCCTAGATTGGGAGATTGAAGTCTTCCAAGTTTCACTGTTGCCGGAAGCTATCAGTTGTCGTAAGTTGCTGCATAGTCGAAGTTGTTGGGAAAAGGTCAAAACTTTGGGAGGCTGACTTAGTGTGGAGGGAAGGTCTGGTCTTGGTCTAGAGTGAAAAGTCTCAAAAAATACTATTGAAAGGAATAATTATCTTGACTAGGCTTTCCCCTCAAGGGGGATTTTCTCCCTAGCATGTGCCTACTTCTGGTGTCTATTGTTTTATGTGTTGTTGCTTTTGGTAATTGCTTGATGAACTAAAGAAAGAAGATATAAAGAATAGTAATAATAAGAAAAACACAAGTAATTATCAAGATCAAGAAAATATTTACTTCCTTTCTTATTTTCTAACAATTATGATACTCCATATAAATAATATTTCAAATTCATTGATGATGGTGATGCATTTTGTGTTTTGGGTTTTTTAATGAATCCGCAATGAGCAACAAAATGCAAATATATTGTTGTGTTCCAAATGATATTCACTATTGTGCTATGATTTAGTGAAATGTCTTGCGAAAACATTAAATGAGAGTTTGGATATGTATTTATAACAAATGCATCCCTATCCCTAAGAGAAATGTTAAAGTACATTACAACTTCTAACTTTTAAAGAGATTTCTCTCTACTGCATATATATTGAAGCATGTTCATCTAGATGGAAAACCTTTTTACATGAATTGTATCATGCATTAATGAAATTCGAAAGGCACCTATTGAAGGGGACCATATCACGTGTTATGAATCATTAAAACTCGAGGACCATAAACTTGATTGCACCACACAATTTGGAGATTGTTGTTGCCATTCATGCCTAGAAAATATACATGCATTTTCTTATGGGTATAATACTAAGTTGAAGATTAATCATGGTGGAGAGATTTGCCTGGTCAGGAATCTAGTCCATGGCATTGCGGTGCCTAAACTGTTGAGTCACTGTTTGGATAGATTTCCCTGGTCAGGAATCTAGTTCATGACATTGCAATGCCTAAAGTTCTTCATGGTTCATATAGTTTGAGATTTTCCATTATATTTGTACATTATTAATACCTCCCTAATTAAGAGGGAGTGCTAGAAAATGTAACTATGTTTGGTCTTCAATAATGTACTTGAGTCGTTTTGTAATGTACTTGTCAAAAGAATAAAGAAATGTTTTATTATTATTATTATTATTGTGACTTACTAAAGCATGGGTTTCATGCTTGGGTCACCATGTTTTAGGTCAAAGTCCCCACTGAGGACTTCTAGGATTTATTATGAGTCTATAGAGTTATTGTACATTTAAAGAGACCCTTATTAGGCTTTTGAATCATGTAAAAAGGTTAAGTATTGAGTCAAATATGAATTATGTAACCTCCACATCATGTCGGCCTAAGGGAATATCAAGTCAGCCCAAGGACCCTATTCAACCCCACAAGAAGCCTATAAAAGGAAGGTCATCGAATTCATTTGGATCATCACTCTCTCATCAAGTTCGAATTCTCTTGTAGCTGGAAGAAGTGTGAAAAACTCTTGTTGCTGGGCGGAAGTGTGATTTTCTCTTGTAGTGGGAAAAGGTGTGAAGTCTACTGTCGGGAAGTTGAAGTGAATGTGAGTTTGGGGAAGTCTAAGGAGACAAGGAAAATCAAAATTTTGGTGTCTCTGTCTCTCTGTTTCGTGCCTTATATTGGGAGATCGAAGTCTTCCAAGTTTCACTGTTGCCGAAAGCTATCAGTTGTCGTAAGTTGTTGCATAGTCAAAGTTGCTGGGAAAAGGTTGAAACTCTGGAAGGCTGACTTGGTGTGGAGGGAAGGTCTGGTCTTGGTCTAGGTTGAAGAACCTCAAAGAATATTATTGAAAAGAAGAATTATCTTGACTGAGTTTTCCCCTCAAGGGGGATTTTCTCCCTAGCATGTGCCTACTTCTGGTGTCTATTGTTTTATGTGTTGTTGCTTTTGGTAATTGCTTGATGAACCAAAGAAAGAAGATATAAAGAATAGTAATAATAAGAAAATCACAAGTAATTATCAAGATCAAGAAAATCTTTACTTCCTTTCTTATTTTCTAACAATTATGATACTCCATATAAATAATATTTCAAATTCATTAATGATGGTGATGCATTTTGTGTTTTGGGTTTTTTAATGAATCCGCAATGAGCAACAAAATGCAAATATATTGTTGTGTTCCAAATGATATTCACAATTGTGCTATGGTTTAGTGAAAGGTCTTGCGAAAACATTAAATGAGAGTTTCGATATGTATTTATAACAAATGCATCCCTATCCCCAAGAGAAATGTTAAAGTACATTACAGCTTCTAACTTTTAAAGAGATTTCTCTCTAGTGCATATATATTGAAGCATGTTCATCTAGATGGAAAACATTTTTACGTGAATTGTACCGTGCATTAATGAAATTCGAAAGGCACCTGTTGAAGGGGACCATATCACGTGCATGAATCAATAAAACACGAGGACCATAAAGTTGATTGCACCACATGATTTGGAGATTGTCGTTGGCATTCATGCCTAGAAAATATACATGCATTTTTTTTATGGGTATAATACTGAGTTGAAGATTAATCATGGCAATATTTGTTAGACACCTAATCCTCTATGGGTTGGCGTGGAATGTGTACAACCATCGGAGTCCAAGAGACCACTTGGAATATGAATCCAAGGGTCGCAACATGTACTATAAATATATCTCATATCAATAATATATGTAATATAATGTTTATCTTCTACATTAGCTATTTACATTCCATGTGAGTTTAACATGGTATCAAAGCACAAGTCCCAGCCTCTATTTTTGGCTCTCTTCCTGCCCTTGTAACTCCCTCTCTTCCTCTGTCCTGCCTATATTCTGTAGACTGATACCTCTATTTTGCCATTCAAATCTCTCTGCTCCCCTCTCCACAATGGAATTTAATAACAATCATTTTTAAAATCCCTCCATATAGCATTGTCATTGCATGGTGTGGCTGATACAGTGAGTCGGTGCGTTGGTAGGGATAGTTAATCTACACTGAAATCTGTGTTGATTGGAGGTGCTATGCATTGAAACTGGAGGTTGAACGCTATTGAACATTGTGCATTAAAACCGGAAATGCATGCATGCCATTTGGTATTTTATTCCTTCCTTGGCACATTGTATGCAGTTGGTATGCCTTGTAACACTGTTTATTGGTTGAGATATATAGTGGTATTCCCACACATTCATGGTTGATCCAATATTTTTATTGTTCCATTCCAAGTCCGAAGAAACTGATTAGTCGTTTTAGTACCTTTGTTGTATTGGTCGTATTACTGTTGTATTCGTAACATTACCGCTGTATTGGTCATAATACCTCCAGTTCAACGGTTTGTTACACGTTTCTCTTCCCCTTTACTTGGCTTTCATCATTCCCAGAATGTGAGGTGTTATCATTTGACACTGTGGTTTCCACTACATTCTCAGGTTTATCATCCCCTGCATATTGCTCCATTTAACTACTTTGCAAAGCTCATTGCATCTGCACACAACTCTTATAACAATTTTAGCCCCTTCAAATGCTAGAGGATGTTGATGCAGAACAATAAGCAATAATGATACAATAATATTGTTTTGAGCTCCGCGTCGGTGTTCAGACCCTGGAAAGGTATGATGGGGATGACATTAGTCTGCTGAAACACATAGGAAATGGGGGTGTCGTCAATGATAATTACCCTACTTAGATCCCTTCCTAGGTGATACAAGTCTTTACCATACTTTGTAGGCAAAATATAAATAAGCAATTTCTTCTATAGCTTTTTTAGTAACATCAATGACAGGCCATCGTGGATTCTGAGCAACTCCACTCTAACCTTATTGTGAGGAAGAAGACTTGGCTGCAGCAATAATCTCCTGGTTTTTAATACAACCATTTTTTACATAATGCAAGCCTGACATGTTTTAATACATGTGTTTTTAATTCCATTTTTAACACGTTGTGGGTTCATAACTACGTCAAATATATGTGCAGTTTTCCATAGTTCTTTTAGGCCCTCCTTAAGAACATATAGCACATCTCTATGGCTTAAAAGTTACAAAGAAATTAGAACTGTGGCATCAATATTCGTGATCTGTATCTAGTGCACGAGGGTTCGATCTCCTATCCAATGGAAAATATCTCGAAAATTCGCCTTGTTCCCATATTAAAGAACTAACCAATCTGTGTGGCACTATTTCTTCAACTTTGTGAACTACTGATTGTGGAGATGTTTCAGATATTCTTTTAGTTTCAATATTTTGATGAAAAGAAGTAGGATGTTCTTTCAGTGTGTTCTATAGCTATAGTGGTGCATTGAATCAACTATATCATGGACAATGTATAGAGACAATGTAAATCGAAAAATCTTCTAACAACATGAATAGAGACGACGGGCTAAAATTAAGTAACACCTGGAAGCCCTTATTAAATAAAATTAAAAAACAGTAAACACAAATATACATTCATTCATTCATTAAAATAAATAAATAAATAAACTCTTTTAAACAAAATTATTTTATTCAACATAAATGAACTGATTAAGCACTACTAGTATAGTATTTAATACATAGCAAAGAACTTAAATACATAACATTAAAATCTAAAAATAAATAAAAATAATAAATAATTAAATAAAATTGTTATTGTATTTCATTAATATTAATTTACTAATTTATTACTATATCATATTAATTTTAATACAACAATTTATTAATACATTTGCATAATAAATTAGTAGATTATTATCTTGATATTAGGGTATTAATCCATTAATTCATTAAAGACACTTCATTAATATAATATATATTATATTACATTATATAAATATTAATATATTAAATTATAGTGCTATGTTAGTAACATAGTAATATTATCTATAATATTAATTAACTATTAACAATAAACTAATATATTAATAAACTATTTAGTTGTTTATACATTAAGTTATATAATGTATTACTAATATTAGATTAATTCCTGGAGTCCCTTGCGACTTTGAGTGGACTCATTTTTCTTACCTGGGCATGCCAATGAGTCTAGGACCTCTGAAGGCAGGAACTTGGGACAGCATCATTGACAAGGTGAAGCGAAAAGTGCAGCAATGGGGATTTGTTTGGCTCAACCCAGCAGGCCGCCTCATCCTCCTTAAATCAGGGATTTCTTCTCTTCCACTTTATCGTTTCTCTCTATACCAAGCTTTAGCTTCCTTTCATTACAAAATGGAAGTTATCCTCCGCCAATTCCTATGGCAAGGAGGGAAAAACGATAAAAAGAAATTCAACTTAGTTAATTGGAAACAGGTTATTCAATCCTAGGAAAGAGGAGGTCTTGGTATTAGATCCCCCAAATTTCTAAACCTAGCCTTTGGAGGGAAGATTGCTTGGAGGTTTATAACTGGTCCTTCTGCCTGGTGGAAAAGGGTTTTGGAAACTAAATACTTGAACTTCCCCAGAGAACAGCTGCTAGATTTTGATATTCCCAATAGAGATTCTTCAAAAATCTGGCGCTTATGTAAAAAAGCTATTCCGTTCATGGCTCAGAATATATCCAAAGTTCCCAAGGGAGGAGCCAGTATTAATATTGGAGCTGATAAAATTTTGGGACAGCAGCCAATAAATAGCCATGAAGAAACCATTCCTATTCTCACTTTTTTTAACAGTATTCGTATCCATTATCTGGATCAAATTTCTTGTTGGGATCCTCTTTCTCATCTCTGGCTTGGGCGGTCCTTTCCTATTGTCCCTAGTGATCTTAAAGCTAGTCTGACTACTCTACAATCTCTCCTCCACAGCAAAGCACCCGTCAAAAAGAATGAGATGGATGGCTTTCGATGGGACCCAACTGGATCAGATTATACTGCTCAAGCAGCCCACCAGCACATCTGCTACAGCACTTTCCCTATGCCAATATGGAATCACTGGGGAATGATTTGGAAGTCAGAGGCTCTTCCAAAAATTAATTTTTTTATTTGGACCCTTTTAAAAGGGAAAATCCTAACAGCAGAAAATTTACAAAAGAGGGGTATCAATGGTCCCTCTCGTTGCCCCAACTGCTACACTGTTGAAGAATCTATGCAACACCTCTTTGTCAACTGTCCCTTTCCTATTGATTCCTGGAAAAAATTATCCCCCATTGATGATTTCCCTTGGAGCTCCTAGCACTCCATAGGTGAAATGATTCATTTTTGGAAAAAGAACTGTCCTTGGAAAAATAAGAAGAGCAATTTAGTGAAGAGGGTCTGGAACACACTCCCTTACACCATGTTATGGAGTATCTGGCTAGCAAGAAACCAGAAAATTTTTAGGGACAAGAACTTTGCTACAAGAATTATCTGCAATAAGGCTAAGACTCTCGCTCTTGAAACTATATCTGTCAAATCTCAAAGCAACATCGATGTAACAATGTACAGTGTTGAAGAAAGGACTTTCATCAGCTATATTCTGGATAAAAATAACAGCATTCAGAATGGCAATATAGTGAAAGACCAGCGTAGCCAGGAAACCCACAGTTGGAAAATCAAGTTAAAAGAGGAGGAGTTTGCAAAATGGTTACAAAACTGCAACAGTTACTATCTTTTTTTCGACGGAGCATCAAAGTCAAACCTAGGGAATGTTGGAGCAGGGGGATTGATCTCGAATGCCAATGGGGACTGCGTCCTCTACTATGAATGGGTTCTAGGGATTATCTCTAATAACAGGGTAGAAGCATTGGCCCTATATCAAGGGCTAATCCAGCTCACCAGACTTGGCATAAGAACAGCAAAAATCTTCGGAGATTCATCGGTTGTTATTAGATTAATGGCACAAAAGAAAGAATCACCTAATGCTCTCCTACAGCAGGTCATTCAACATTGTCAACTCTTGCACCAGAAAATGGTTAACTTGCAGTTTCATCACATCCTTCGTTCTTTCAATAAGCAAGCTGACAGGCATGCCAACAAGGCTTGCGACAGAACAATGGGCAGTTTACTTTGCAATGCCAAGGAGACTCAACAACATTTGCCATGAACCGTATCAGTTTACCCTGCATCAATCTGGATAACTCTGACAGGTGGAAGTGGTTTCAGATTTTCCAGACATACAACAAGATCATGATCAGCATTGGGATCTGGCTCAAACTCGATCCCCTTATTACTTTGAACTCAATTAGTAACTTCGCCGATTTCTATCTAATCGACCTCGCCCTTCTGACTTCTCAGGATGGCCTCCTGGATTTCCCGCGTCTTATCCCTGTTCCTCATTTTATTCCCGTGCCTAGTCCTCATCCTCCCCACCCTTCTATAAATTACCCCTTCTTCATCTGCTATTCAGCGCCCTTCTTCTTATCAGTTCCCCTGTTCTATCGTTCTCGGCATTCTTCACTGAGACCCTATCTTCCTCTTACCTCTGTTACCCATTGGATCCTTGATGTCCTGGTCATGACCTTAGCCTCCTCCTCTATCTGAACCCATCTGCAGAACCTTATTGCCTCTTTCAGTAATCTCATCCTCTTCTCTCCAATCTCAGCAATGGCACGTAGTGAGGACTGCCTCCATTGTGTGGATCTTCAAGCAGAGCTAGAGGAAATAACAGCTCAGTAGAAGATATTAGACAATCAACAGAGGATTTTAGAAGCAAAAATCAACAATCAGAATCGCATCATCAATGACAAGTACCAAGCGGAAATCAATCTGTTCTTGCACAGGGTCTCTTCTCTACATGAACAGTTTAACCACCTGTCTAACAGGTCCAGCCATGCGGAAGAGTCCATAGAGGTTCTGAAAATTATTATGGACAAGTGCAACACTGTTGCCCCAAGCTCTTCAAGCGCCAAGCACATCGATGTGGATGAAAAGCCAGAGGAATCCACAGCGCGGCACATCAGTCACATTAACATAGATTAGATATGTTTTGCAAATGTCAGTTTTTGTTGTTTCAATTTGTAAGAATCTATTTCTGTCTAGACTTCCTCAAAGTCAGAACAGGCAGGATTAAGGAGAAAATTCCTTTTTGTAACTCCTTTGATCCTGGTTTACCTCGACACTTCATGTATCTCAAGAGTCCAAGCTCCCTCCTTTTTTTCAGATATTAATACAGCAACCGACTTTGTAAAAAATATATATATTCGATTAATTCCTTAAACATTAATCTTTTAGATCTTTCCTAGATTAATATTTATTAATATTTCTTAAGACAAATACATTAATTATATAAACTAATTTTAATAAAACTAAATAAATAAATAAATTTAAATATATACATAATCAATCCCTTAATATATATATCTATATATATATATTTATATATATATTATATATATATATATATATATATATATATATATAAAATAAAATAATTAATAATAATAAGACTAATAATAATAAATAAATATAATATATAGATAAATTAATTAATTAATAAAGAAATAATTATTAATTAGTTAGTCATTTGCAAGCCGACAATAAAAGAAAACATTGAATATTTTTTCTATTAACTATTAATAGCTCCATAATTTCATGCTCTCTCTTCTCAAAAATACAAATCTCATTGCCCTGATGTTGGACTCACTAAGCTAGTCTGAAACGTTGGTTTCAATAACTGTTCACAGGTTTTTCCGCAAACAAAAATAAATGTATGAACATGTAAATCAACTTGCAAACTGATCCATTGCATGAACATATCCCACAATGTGATATGCTACATAATGCAAAGTGAATTACTCAAAACTGCTTCGAACATGTCCATTTTTTTATGTTGATTAAAGCAACGCGTTGGTGTTAATTATGCATGGTTGGTGCTTCACATGAATTAGTTTTTTTGCGTTAACTTGAAAATGGCCAAATGTGATGATATATTAGAGTTGTTAAATACTCTAATACATTATACTGCAGATGAGATGGTAAACATCAACAAGAACATTCTCTATGATATTAAAACATGTTTGCAGTATACACAGGAGAAGGTAGACTTTTTGGAGCTTGAATCCCAGCTTCAGCGAGCAGAATTATAGCAGTGGAGTCATCATTCTCAACTTGTCTCTATTTAGATCATTGAAACAGACTCCCATAAGCAGCAAATCAATAATATTGTAGCTGATTCAGATCTAGTGCCCAATGAAGCAACAAAGTTACATGCAAATGCAGAAGTTCAGTCTACACTTCCCAAGCCCATCATCAGACCTTGGGAAGAGCTTGTCCATAACAAGCACAAAACCAGTCTTGGATATGACAAGGAATTGTCCTTTCATTTTCCAAACTATACCAAGCCCATTCAATTTCAAAGTGTTTGGTTTCTTCATGGTGGTTCACCTTCACCTGTTCCAGATTCTGCTCCTCCACATTTGCAGTCAAAAGATGTTAAATGCCAACACTGTGACCGAGTTGACCATATGAAAGATCATTTTTTTTATATTCATCCATGTCAGCACTGTCATAAAACCATTCATTCTTCAAACAATTGCTTCAAAAACAAGCCTCCTGCAAGAACAAGGATTCATCTTGGATGGATCGCTTCTTGGCAATGGGATTCAACAACCAAGAATATATTTCAATCATATGTCAAAACTTGTTCTAGAGTATTGAACAATCTTGCAATTGAGTTTTCTCCATCATCTCAACTTGTATCTGACAGGGGGGAAGTGATGGTCATCTACAAGCTTCAAAGCCACGTCAACCGAGCCTGAGCCACAACCTGCCATACCAAATTCAGAGTTGTATCCAGATACAAAGATGCCCCTGAGCATGCCTTCATTTGATGGTCAGCCTTAAACCATCTATGCGGGCTTAAGACTTCACTTCAAAGAATTGGGGACACTTCCTCTAGTAGAAGACTTTAACTTCTTACTAGTTTTGGAAGAGTTCCAGGAATTTCATTAAACATTCTAGAGATGGTGGTCATCCTTAAACCACTGCAGGTTGTAGACCTCCCTATTTCAAGTTGAAGGTCTCCCTCTCCAAATCATTAGAGACACTTCCTCTAACAGAAGACTTCATCTTCTTGCCAGCTTTGGAAGAGTTTCGGGAACTGCACTAAGCGTTCCAGTGTTGGTGGTTATCCTTAAACCACCCCCCTTATACCAACATTTCAGAGAGCACATTCAGCCTAGTGTTGCCATGTATTTTTTCACATTTTGTATTACAACTCTCCTCTTGGACTCATACATACCCCTTCGGATTAAGGGGGAGAATGTTGGACACCTAATCCTCTATGGGTTGGTGTGGAATGTGAACAACCATCAGAGTGAAAGAGACCACTTGTAATATGAATCCAAGGGTCACGCCATGTACTATAAATGTATATCATATCAATAATATATGTAATCTAATGCTTATCTTCCACATTAATTGTTTACATTCCATGTGAGTTTAACAATATTAAATATTTTTTCGTGCAAACATGTATAAATTTCACCGTGGAAATATTTTCTTTTTTTCATGTAACCATGTATAAATTTAAGACAGAGAAGCTAACCAAATATTTATAATGAATATGGATTTGGATTCCACGACATAAAAGGAAAGTAAATTAAAGTGTAATATCATTTTTTAGGATTAATTGTACATTCAAAGTCATTTATCTGTGGCACATCTCTCATTACTGACATCCACTAATGACTAATTTCTCAAAGTTTGAATAGCCCAGTCAACACTCATTACATCAAGTGATTCTCACATGAGTGACGAGATGGGATTGAAATCTTGTTAAATGAATCACATAGCATCATTAACTCTGAGATAAGTCGAATGGATTATTAATCAAAGTATCATAAATTTCCATGTTTTAATCAAAAGCATATCTATCAAAAAATTATGCATAAATGTCAAAGGTTATCACGTTAACTTATCTAGGATTATTTGTGTATTCCAAGTCATCTACATGTGACGCATCTCCTTGAATGTCATTCACTAATGAGTAATTTATTTTGATTTTAAATGGCCCACTCAACACTCATTACATCAAGTGGTGCTCACTTGGGTGATGAGGTGGGATTGAAACCCAATGAAATGAGTCACATAATATCATCAACTCCAAGACAAACTAGGGGGATTTTTTATCAAAGCATCATAAATGTGCATGTATCAATCAAGAAAATAGTTATCCAATAATTATGCATAAGTTGCTAAGCTTATCACATCAACACTCTTTATTTTTTTCAATGATAAAAATACATTTTATTGAGTTGCATGTAAAATAATGTGTTTGATTGATACATTTTTTTGTTTTGCATGAATAATCATGTTGATCAAATTTCACAATGTCAACATGCATGTAAAACAAGTTTTAGTTCATTGTACATGGTTTTAAAAGGCGACCCACAAATAAGAAACAATATGAATGATGTATCATAAAGCACATTATTTCAATTTGTTGACAAAGCTAGTGTGTGTTCATGTGTAAACAATGGCAAGATAACCATCTGCCCATAACATACATAGTTTTTAACACTATCTCAAGCTCATATTAACTCCCTGCCCATGGTTTTCTTTGATATGTTGTCAAAAAGGTAATTTTAATTTGCTAATAAGGCTAGTGTGTGTGTGTGTGTGCATTTGTAAATAATGATAAGGTAACCATCTACCCATAAGTTACATATTTATTTATATTATCTCAAGTTCTTATTGACTTTCTACCCATGGCTTTTTTGATATATTACAAAATGGTAATTTTCAAGAGTTAAACATAACAAACACCTACATAGAGTTAGCTCAAGGCCTTTGTCGCTCACTAATTTCAACTTCCAACATTTGGTTCTTCTTTGAAATGTAGCTACATAGAGAGAATGTCTGTGTTTATTAGCATGAGTGTTGTTTACCCACCTACTATCCATCCTTGATGTGGCATGGAGGTCTAAATTTCTTAATTACCTATTTGATGATCTTTTTCTAAGTTCTCATTTTTTAAAGGGTGTTTTATGATGTGTTTTTTTATTATCATTTTTTTTTAAATGGTGCAACTCGTATTGCCACTTTTTACAAGGGCAATTAAAATAAAGTCAGTGGCGATGTAATAATATTTTTCAAGGAGGCCATCTAGAGGGCATTTTTTCAATTTTAAAAAAGATAGCATACTGCCATCACCACTTTTATCAAAGCTACACAAACACATGTAATGTAGATGTAGTCATACCATTTTTTAGGTGATAAATTAACTCCATTTTTTCTTTCTCATATGGGGTTTTTGAGTAAACAAACAAGGCAAGCCCCACATACTCCTTGGAGGCATGATTGTGTGGGATCATTCATGTAGAGGATGGTGATTTGGATGATGGCCGAGACAATAGATCTCATTATAGAATTAGCCCTCAACACCAAGCTTTTCAATATTATAGATATGTATTAATTAAACAAATTTTCCACAGCTCAAATTATGGAGGAGAGGTTCAACAACAACAAGAAATTCTCTATAAACTAGACCTAATGGATAAAAAATTTGAAGAAATTTGCATAACAATTTAGGACATCGAGATCATAGTGAGAGGCCCAAAGGATATTAAGCAAAACCATATGTTTGTAGCATAATCTACTCGGGATACTGAAAGCACACCTTCCAACCCCAACTTGACTAGTCAAGATCATGATGAAAAGGTGGACACTCAACAACGGCACAGGTAGGCACGTGTCCTCATGTGTTGACAATACTTGCTCTCATTTGGTAACTTTATGGATGGGAGCTAGGGTTCCCTTTTTAGTTTTGTAAATTATTATTTTATAGTGTTTTCAAAAGATATATATACTTTATTACTATTGGGGATTTGGATGTAAAGAACTCTACTTTGCAATGTTGTAGCATACGCACTAATATTTTGACTCATTGTGGTCTTGGTTTCCCTAGAGGCAGACCATAGACAACCTTAATCATACTTTACTTTATACTCTATTGAGATAAATTTTAACTAGCTTACAATGAAAAAAAACTCCATTTTTTCTCAAATGTTGATATTACCATTTTGACTAGTGATTATATTTTTTATTTTTTATTTTTTATTTTTTAGTTTGTCAACATCCTTGGTCCTATAATATTAAGAAAAAATTTACCTTATTTTTATGATAAGTGGGTTTTCTCTTAAACATTACAAAACTATTGAAAAGCAAAGACAATGTTTATAGACAATTTTTTTTTAAATTATAGTGTGGAGGGAGTAATGGCATTTGATTTCTATGATATAACCTTAATAACATGCAATTAACTACAAAATTAAAAATCACTCAATTTAAAAATAATAAAATAATAATTTTGAAAAAAAAATACTCAAAATAGCAATTTTGGCAAATTTTAGTCATGGATGGACGAGAGCAATGCTCTACATTTCCCTAGCATAAAAGTTCACCAACATTTTCAAAATTTCCATTTTTCTTTTCTAAATAGATTCTCGTAATTTTTGGTGAATTTATCATATATAACACTGGACCATATGAATTAGACCATACAAAATAAATGTTGATCACTCCTCCACATTAAAAGATCATTTTTTTTTTAATTTAAAATTTTGATAATATTAAGAAAACTTCCAATAAATTAAGTAAAGTAAAATTATCTTAAAGTTGTAAAGATAAGTAAATTAAGGGAGTTGAGTAATTGTTTATTCCTCACTTCAAATAAATGTAATATCCAAAATATAACTACCAAAAAAAAATAGCAATGCCACATTAAGGGGAAAAAATGATGAAAGAAGAAGAGCCACCATGTCACCTCATAAAGAAAAAGGAAAAACAAAATGAAAAACACCCTCAATGAGAGAAAATAGAATAGTGCTTGTCCATTAACAATGGAAATAATATAATAACAACAAATAAAAAACATGGTGATGCCAATATCACCTTTTTGCAAAAAAAAATGACAAAAATACACCCTCTATTGAACTCCCCAAAATGTATTGCTACATTCACATGATTTCTTGTTTAAATACCCATTTAAACAAGTTGTGATACTCATTGCATTGTTTTTTATTTAGGACCATATTTCAAGAACTTCTAATCAAAACTAAATGGTTTTGGGCCTAGAGTTCTTGAGGTAACAATTCTTGTTAAGTGGTTAATAATCTTAATTTCCTATAATAAAAAAATGAACTCCCAAATAAAGAATGTTTTTATTCTTTACCACATTGTATTAGACAAAGGTCCATTTAACTAAGATGGAAATCTAAGAAGTTAAAAGTATTGCATGTAAATAAATCTAGATACCTGACAACCAAATCCTAGGGATTCACTCTAATATACATAATGCTTATCTTGAAAGAAAGTAATGAATTTATTGCATTATGAAGGTTCACCATTAAAGACTCTTCTTGGAGCAAAGTCACACCTAGGTTAAGGCTTGTGATATGAAGGACATTGTCTAGGGACTATTCTATTAGACTATATAATACATGATACAATATTAGTCTCATGGAAAACCACACCAAGAAGCCTTGCTAGCCATAACTAGAGTGAGAAAAAAGACAAGTTAGTCAAACAAAACCGTGGTAGTGTCAACCAAATCAAATTAAAGCAAACATTTCTTAGTATATATGCGATAGTTCAGTGGCACCTATAGTATTGAGCATTCTTTATAATTGGAGTACATTAGAGCTACAAATCCTCTCTAATATGTCAAAGATAAAGGCTAGTGCCTATAGATGTAATAACTACCTATATTTTCGCTTTTTGTCATTCATCCACTGCATGAAATTTGGAATATGTGGCTTGCAACTCCAAAAGGCCATGTTATGTAAAATATCTCTATTATGTATGCAACCCATGTGTGTCAAGGGTTAAGGTGCCACATGATAGCTCAAGTAAATTAGACCTTCAAGTACCACTAAGTAACCCAAGTATAGTAGAGCTAAAGTTCTGTAATGGCAACTCAAGTGTGTTAAAGATCCATTATGTGTATCTTTTCAAGAAGGCTTGCAACTAAAGTTGCCATGGAAGGAATGAACCAAAGTAGGATGATACCTAATGAAAAGTGGAAGAAGATGTAAAAATATTATATAAGAAGAGAGGCTGAAAAACTCTTCTCCCTTGATTGGCTTGATTGTATTGTCATATTGGGTTTAAAAAGGGAATAACGCATGATATATTGATGATATATTGTAATTGCTCATTATCTCACATGTCCCCACTCCCTGTCTTTCTCCCAACGAGAGAACAAGTTACTTTTATTTTTTTATTATGCACATGAGATTTTACTCCTTTTAGTTAAAACATTATATCACATCCCTTGTATGTTTTACAACATGCAATGTGAATGTAAGGTCCTCCTTCAATCATCAATTAGTAATGTCCTTTTATTAACATTTCTTACTGGGAGTAATGGGACCATTGAACTCAGGGTCTTAATTATTTTAATACAGCTTGACAAAACATAAGATATATGCATGGCAAGGAGAGTATATCAAGGTCATCAAAATGATGTGTTGCATCTCCTCTCTCTTAAACTAAGTATTGAGATTTGTGTGTTAGTATTCATCAAATGTATTTGGGTAATAATCTTACACTGCACATTCCCATTTTTAGTTAGCCTCATTATTGAATCTATTGTGTCTCAATCGAACTTTCACCTACATAATGGCTTAATCTCAAAACATACCTGTCTTGTTCATAATGCACCCATAATGCAAGTAGTCTCTATTTGAAACTATTTTCCATAAATAAATCACATAATAAAGAAGTATGAAGGACAATGTTTTCTTTACTATTGAGTGTCATTGGAAGCCTCTATATAACTAGCTCAATCCTCTCTAACATGTCAAATGGGAGACAATGTGGGTAGGAACTTCGTATGCTTCTCAAGGCTTCAAGAAACCCTTAATGGGCGTGAAAACATAATCCCCAATTTGGAATTCTCTTTAAATGTCATGGACATATTCATAACTAGTTTTGAGATCATGGATTTCCTAATTTTTGCTGAACCTTGTAGATAATGTGTTCTTTTATCTCACTCAAGACATCTAACATAGCCAAAATCTTATTTATTAGATTATTCCAATCAAGGTATTACTAATAAGTTCATGAAAAGTTTAATGGCTTCATGTTAGGGGATGCACGAAATAATTTGTTGTAATAAACAAGCTTAAAAAATAGAGATACTTTTCCCACTTTCAAACAATTAAAGTAAACATGTGTCACTGGATGAACAAATATTTGTAGGGACTCCATGGAAACAAACAATATCCTTTTACATAAATCATAACAATGACCAAAAACCTTGCAATCATTCATATGGGAATGAAGTAATAAACCTTATTGGCTCTTTCCATCACTATTGCAATGGATACAAGCTTCTTTACCACCTTGTAAATAATGTCATTGAATCTATGGAAATTTCTTCACTTTTCCATTTTGAAATTTGTAATGGTACCTTAGTCCTTGGGTTAAAGACACAACAAAGAGATTTTGCATACCTTAGCTTCTGGGGTTTTTAGGTGATTTTTTCAATGATTCAATAATGGAAGGATGCCAAAGAATGGAAGTGGAGGTTATTGTTACAACATTAAGTACTCATAGTCCAAGCTTTGAGACGCTAGAGAAGACTCATAACTTTAATGTGCTCAAGTTATAAAAAGTGCTAAATAGTTAGGAATGCTCTCTTAGATATATACCAAGCCATGGTACTATATTATGGTGGGCACTAACATACATGTTTAGCGAACTTGTCTTTGTGTTTAATCTAATTATAGTTAACACGGATTCACAAGTGATTTTTGTTTTTTCTCCATTCGAGACTCCCTTACTGACATGCACTATTTAGACTAATATAAGAGTCCTTATATATTGTCCTTTCACATTATGACCCATTATGACCCTTAACTGAGTGATGGATGTGCCTAAGAGAGACCTTATAATCGAGTGTGGATCTTCATCATGTAATCAATTTATTTGTTTCTTTTATGACAAGTATCATGTCTCATGGATCAAATATTTAAAATTTTTTTGCTAGGCACATGGCTTTAGTTTAGATGTAATTCTTTAAATACTTACTAGGTTTATTTTTAAATCAATAATTTTTATCCCATAGGTTGTGGCAAAGAATGAACATAATCTTTATTTAAGAGTTAAATTTTGTTGTCATAAAAAGTTTAGATCTCCATTACACAATCAAGAAAATAGTGAGTAGGTACATTATTCTCATATTTCTATGCCATCTCTCTCTCTCCATCCTAATCATTTATAACTAAAATATAAGTTAAGTGATTGGAAGTTGGAATAAGAATCTTAAACTTGAATGATACGACCATGTATATCTTTTAGATCCACTTTTTTTGTCAATAAATATCTATCTATTTATCTATCTATCAATCACTAAAGCCTAATATAATATCGTCATTGATCTTGAAGCTTGGAGAGTGATAAGGGTTTAGTTTATTCATACAAGTCTTAATTAGGTTTACCTTTGATTTTAGCTTTTTGGTTACGTCTATCTTAAATAGGATCTAACATGAGCAGAGAGAGAAATTTCTTTAGGTGCAAACTTCTTTAGAGTGCAAAATACAATGTGTTATTTTTCATCGTTTAAATTGTATTTTTTAAATGCTAAATAGAGTATATATAAGACCATATAAACATTTTAACCATAAAACTTATATTTTTCATGATATATACATAAGTTTTTTAAAAAAATATAATATATGCCTAATTTACATTAAAATGTTTTTCACATTTCCATGTACATCGAGACAGCACAAATTAGAATGTTTATTATTATTATTATATTTTAAGTATATGTCAATATTGATTCTTATTAAAATATTTTATTGATAACCCAAATTGAATATTTTTCTATATACAACATTAAAATGTTTTATTATAACAATTTGTTTTTCTCTTATTGAAATATTTTTGAAAAGTGTAAGATTTAAACATCTTACTTATACACTTTTTTACCTTTATTTACTTTTTATTTTATAGTCATCATTATTTTTCTACATTTTTATTTTTTATTTTTATTTTCAAAGGGGACATATGGATAGACACACTTGCGCATTCCCTCATTCCCTCATACTCGGTCGTAGAATGAGCCTCTCGGCTTAATCAACTAAAAAACAATAAATTAAAAATAAAAGTAACAACTTAAAAACACAATGCAAGATTGTGCTAACTTATGTCGTAGTATAACCAGACTGTTTTTTTGTCTTGAAAATCATGAAAATTCCGCCAAAGATTTTTGAAAATCCATGTTAAAGTTTGCTAAATTTCAAAATTTTAAGTGCTCGAATTTTTTTTGATGATACTCAATATGTCAAAATTTGTTGAAATTTTGTCACCCAAATTCCGACAAAAAAATAATCATCTTCCTCCACCTCAGTAAACTTGTCTATAACTTATAAATAGTTATGGCCACTCTCACACACCGATTGGTCTTCTCAAGAAATTGAAAGATTGCATCTTAAGGTTTATTAAGGACAATTTACAAAATATTTTTTATTTGTTAGATTTTTTTAATCAATATGATGAGCTAAATATGTCATGGCATTGTCAAATTTTGTTTATGATTGTGCTCAAATAAAACAAATATGTTTTGATGAAATAGCTTATTTTACATACACGACATGTATTCATATGGTTAAAAAGAAAAGTTGAGTTGTCGTGACAAGCTTTGTCTCTTAGGTAGACTTTTTGTGTACTATTTTTTGGTAAACATGTTTTTTATTTATTCGTCGAAAGTTATGAACGACAACAATATGACATGATACCCACTTTTTTTTTCAAAAAGACATAATACCCACTTTAGTATGGGGAAGAGATTTGACAAAGTTTTTATTATTCAACTATTGGTAATTTATTACTTATT